>JABWTJ010000166.1:0-60000 GCA_016801875.1 Solanum sitiens
CAACTTAATTAATTAATTTAAATAGTCAAATTTGAAACCCTTAAGCAATTTCCAGATTTCGGTTAAGTCAAGCGTTCTTCTATTTCTAGTCAATTTAGGAGGGGCATTTTGGTAATTAGCTAATTGGTTATGGTCCTAACAACTTAGGGGTACTTTAGTAATTACCCTAATTTACCTAATTAATTAATTTAGAAACTTAATTAATTAATTTAATTGGTCAAAACCGAAACCACTAAGAAAATTCCAGATTTCGGTTAAGTCAAAGTGTTCTTTTAATTCTAGTCAAGTTAGGAAGGGCGTTTTTGTAATTAGCTAATTGGTCTGACTTAATTAGGTTATATAGTCCAAGTTGAATTAGTTAACATTCAGTTCTTAAAGACTTAGACTCGTTATTCATCATAAAATGCTGCAACTAAAAATAATAGAAAAACGTTAGAAACCCTAGACGATTTCAAGCAAGTTCTTCAAGGTCTTCGTACAAAGTGCAAGGTGATCTTCGTAGATTTAATTCTACAATAAGGTATGGGTTTTCTCTCCTGGAATTCTTTCTCCAAGAGGCTTTTCAAACGTTTTTACTTCAAGAATATCGAAACTAGGGTTGTTCCCAATGAATCACATGTTCATCTCCCTAGATCTCCCGGTTTCCGATTCTTTTAGTATTAGTAGTGTAATTCTCAATGCATTGTTGTTTGTATGTGGTGTTAACTAATCATTATGTGTATGTTTTAGTGATTTATATGTCAAATTAAATATACATGTTAGATCCGCATACTTAGGGTGTTATTTACATGAACGTTGAATGTTATAATGCCTACTTGTGTTCGAGAATATGGGATTGTTATGTGTTATTCATGGGATTGTTTTATATGTTAATCAAAGGTTAAAAGTTGGCTTGTTTAACATGTTAGGATTACCATAATGTATTTATGAAGAAATCGGTATGGCTAGTGATAATAGCATAGTTTGATTTTGTGCCAACAAATTGGCTAGCAATAATAAATCCAAAAGATGCAAAGTCATTCCAATCTTAACTCAATGAACTCATAACATAGGGTCTGCCAATCAAAGGGACAAGTCCCAACATACCCTATCCACACAAACTTGTGAACGTAATAGCATTGTATAAGAGATTATAATTATCATAAAGAATGATACAAGATTAACAATTAGCGTGAACAAGTTAAGGTGAGTAAAGAAATAACTAAAAGCATAAGTTATGATATTGACCTAATATATAGTGTTAAAATAAGTGAGACAAGTCTCAAATACACTTAATTGTTATGTCCAAAATACTCACATAAAAGGGTGCCAGAGTCCGTGAGACAAGTCTCACTCGCACCATGATGATAATGTAAAGACTTAAGATCATATTCATCAAGTAAAGAGAGGGATGACCAGTCATTCATAGAGTTAAGTAAACCTCATAACTAGAAGCAAGCTTCCATAATGTTTGAGTCAACTCTAAAAGATAATAAGATAAAATCTGAGCTTAGCACCGATAGACTAGCAATGAGCTTGTGATAGCACATGTAAGTCTCATGAGATGAGATCACCACCCCGGTGGACTAGGGTCTCCGTACGTCTCCTAGTCTTAGAACTATGTTGCCAACATAGGGGAAACTAGATAGTGGATGCCGCCTACTAGTAACATTAGCAAGTTTCGGTTTCACCTTGCCGGTGATTCCACCTATTTTCGGTGTGGGGGAGACACCATATTTTATGTTTAACTCACATGATCTATGTCGATTATAGCTCAGGAAAGTATCCGGTTCACTACAGCCATGAACCCCCCTTTTCGGTGTGGGGAAGACACAGACACGGTATCACCTTAGCCGGTGAACCCCCCTTTTCAGTGTGGGGTAGACACAAAACTTGGTTCACCTTAATAGGTGAATCACCTCTTTTCGGGGTGGGGGAGACACTGGATTTCATGTAGCTCGCATGATCTACTTTCGTAAATGCTAAGAGAGTTCTTTAAGAGAGTAAGAAAGAATAAAGTAGCATGTTCAAAGTGAACAACACAGCAAAGAAGTAGAATCATAAGTTCATAGTAAACTAAGTAAAGTAAGAGCTTAAGAACATCAATCACCAGTGTTTGATAAGAACAACAAGTTAGTGGTCTATGCCAATAGTGGAATATGATTACATGCCTCAAAGATTATTATATTAGGTTAACAACCAATTAATGGGCATAGCCAATAAAGATTGGCTTATAAATATATTTATCCACATTTAACAAGAGTAAAGAAATCTAACTTGTAAGTAATGTAGCCAAATCATTTTCTTAGTCTTGTGAATTGCTTACTCGATTCATTGTAGGTATGGGAATACAATGAATCATTGCACTTGTAAGTAAAACATAAGAGTAAAGGAGGTCATTGAACTACACAACAGAAAGAAGAAAAGATTAAAAAATAAACTAAGTCTGAAGAAGTGAACTCTCGCCCTAAGGAGCAAATTAATAAACGTTTGTTTAAGTTGTTCTAAAATTATATTCATGATTCCAAGGTCTTATGTTCATATAGAAAACGAGTTGTATGCCTTAATTGCATAAGAACGTGTCATATTCGTATCATAAATCACAAGTAACAATTTAAGAAAGTAAAGTGAATTAACTTTCCAGAAAAGACATATTGCTTTAGGAAGAGCTTTCCTTGTTCATGCATAGTCCTTATGTGTTTATGTGCATACACCCATACTTAGTACAAGTGTGTACTAACCCCATATATATACTATTTTTATAGGCGCAGGTTCTCAAGAAGGTTGAAGTCCGACGAAGCAGTTTGGAATAGCGATCTCCAGACTTTGGTAGGTCCTCTTGAGTTCGAGGATGCTACTTTATTATTCTAGCTTAGTACAATAGATATATCTAGTGACTAATGTCCCTAGCATTTCCTTTAAAGTATTTATTCAAGCGTTTGTAATAATGCCAATTGGCAAACTATTATTATTACTATTACGATCATTTATTTCAATTGTTTAATCTTTAATAGATGGTTGTTTAGTTTGAGCTAATAGAATATCACTCTTATGCAGTACTATATGAAGTCTATGTATACTTCGATAAGTATTAAAAAATTTTAAATTTTCCACAAATTTAACTTTATGATTGTGATGAAAGCTAAGAAGAGGCTTGTCTGCGACCTCTGAGAGGTTAACGATGCCGGTTATATTCGGATTCCAGAATCCGGGTGTGACAATATGGATTCTTGACTTAGTATGCTAAAGCTTCTTAGTCTTGTATGTGTGATGACATTTGACCTTGAACATAGTTAAGAAGGTCCTTTATGTGGAACCTTCAACCTAGATGGAAATTTATGATATCCTTGAAGTTGAAAGCCGTAATGTTATCCTTCTTTTGTAAATGATGGACTTAAGGGTGGTTAGCTGGAATGACATGAAATCATCCTTAGGAATTCATTGAGCTATCCTCTTAACCATTGTAAGTAGCCTTAGTGGACCCTCTTTGGTAAGGTGTAATGTGATTAGGTTATGAATATGTTATGTACCCTTCATATGATACTTTATTGAAATACTCTATGAAAACAAAGGTTAGCACCGAGTGAGTATGATTGGGAAGTTGCTATAACTAAGATGACATTAGAGAACAAAGAAACCCTTGATATTCCTTAACCATGTGCCTACATGGGTTGTGTCCTAGTTTTACCATTGGAAAGTAGAACACCCTTATTGGAGTAGGTTATGACTCCGAATTCCATGCATAGCTAGTATGGTCTATGTCGGTTATTGTATATTCTCATCATATGTATACATACTAGTGTTGGATAAGTACTATGAAGCTTAGGTAGTGGAATGGGACACTATCTAGACATTGCACAATTAGGCTTTGAAGATGTTAGTGTGTGAGTACCCTAGGTCTTCTCCAAGACCATTATGTGAATGTACTTGATTGTGGAATTCTCTTAAATGTACTAATGAAGATAATGACTTAAGCTAAAAAGCATGTTAATGAATGAGTACTTATCTAGAGTAGCATTAAGGATTGCCTAGTTAAGGTATGGAGGGGGCATCTAAATGGTCTCTTCATGTCTTACTTAGGTGAGTCCGAGATTAATTGTAGGTAGGGTATTTAATTAATGAAATGGGAATAGTCTTATCTTAGGTAGTCTAAAGGATTTTTATGGTGTGGGTGAAGGAATTGTGTAAGCGGTCGCTTCATAATTCACTCAAGTGAGCCTTAGAATCACCTTTGGTAGGAGGGTCTCATGTTTATGTGTTTGAAGTGTTCTTGATGTTGTCTTGTGATATGTGGCTTATATGTGGAGTTGGCATGACATGTGGTTCTTCTATATTATGATATGATGTTTTACTCAAAAAGCGCATATTTATACAAATGTCCCTATTATCATGATTTTATGCATTATGCCATACTTAATACATGCATTGTACTAATTTCACACACTTTCTCTATATCTAAAGTTGTTGGTGGAAGGTGAGAAGCGTCTTGAAGCAAACCTTGGAAACTAGGGCTCTTTCAAGCAAAGTTGGGGTATGTCCTCACTTGATTCAAGGACATTACTATCTTTAGATTTCTTTCATTAAAAGTATTGTAATAGACTAAGTTTTCTATATTTCGATTTTATGGGCCGTGTCTTAATTATTCTTGAGTCTAAGATTAGCGTATGTTGATACTTAGCCTTATTTCTTATGTTTTCTATTAAAAATGTTTTAAAATATTATTCGTGTGAAAATTTTTAAGTCCGCACTACTTTTAATACATGTATGCAATGAATGATGTCTAAGGGCTTGTACTAGACCTCTGAGAGGTCAAGTACGCTGCGTAACCACTCAAGAGTGCCATAACTTTTAGGGGGTACTTTGGGTCGTCACACTTAAAAGCGGGTTGGGTCTTTACCCACCCAATTAGACCCTCTTAATCTCAATAATTTTAATATATTGTTATATAAGTTTTATAACCACAATTAGAATTTCAACTCAAGAGAATTTGAAAAAAATAGAAGTTACAAATGGATAGATAAATCCTAAAAGATATAAAATAAATAGTAATTTATACCTTTAATATAGTAACATACATTACATCAATGAAAATAACGAGTCTTAAAATGCGTTGAAATTGGAGATTAAATTGGGCTCAACTGAGGATTCTTTTAAAATGTTTTAAGACTTAAAGGTAGAGATTGAACTCAATTCAAATTATCTTAAGCCCAACCATTAAAATTATGGGCGGGCTACGGGTTACCTATGTAGGGCTCAATTTAGACACCCCTAGATTTCTATATCATTCTAGTAATAGATTGGTTACATTCATATTATGCCTCAGAATTGTAGAATTAGGATCATTCAGTTTTTGTTTCCAAATGAACCACTCTTAGAGTAGAAGGTAGTTGCTCAGTGCATATAGGTTGATTCAACTCCTACTTTAAGGCTAGAAAAATGATTTCCAAAGGGTATATCTATATCTTGTTCGTGTTAAGGATTCAAACTCTGAAACCCAACTCTTGAGTTAGTCCTAGTAGTAAATGAATTTCCAAAAGTTTTTCCTAGAAGGTCTTCCTGGAGTTTCTCTTCAAAGGGAAATAAACTTCAGAATAGATCCTTCCAGATATCCTAACCCATTTTGGTTCCTCCTTGCATAATGGCTCCAACCAAGCTTAAGGAATTAAAAAAAAAGTTGGAAGACCTTCTAGATAAGGTCTTCATCAGACCTAGTATCATTCCATGGGGTGCTCTAGATAAGGGCTTAATCAGACCTAGTATCTTTCCATGGGGTTCTCCAATGTTGTTTGTGAAAAAGAAAGACGGTTCTCTCCAAATCTGCATTAACTTCCAGCAGTTGAAAAAAATCACAATCAAGAACAAATAGTATATCCCTAGAATTGATGACTTGTTCAACCAACTTTAGTGTGCTAGTTGCTTTTCTAAGATAGACCTCATATCTGACAATCCTCAACTTAGATTCAGAGATAGTAACATTCTGAAGACAATTATAAGGATTCGATATGGTCATTATAAATTTATTATTATGTCTTTTCGACTAATAAAGGATCCTAACTTAATGAATACGGTGTTTGTCATGCCTCAAAACCCATTAAGACGGATAGGCACCCGATGCCCTAAAGGCCCGAGAGAACCAACCTGCAACCTGTTCTTACTGAGCATATACTATAACAATTGAGACAAGTTAACTTTGGATGCAGCGATATAAACCAACGTAAGTAGGTCCAAAAGTTATATACAAGACTTGGCCGTTTAGACCACAACTACTTAAGACATAACTGAACCATGTATATACGTCTACAAAGCCTCTAAAAGATAGAAGACTAGAGTAGGTCGGGACAGACCCCGCCTTACCCTTAACTACGATACAATATTAAACGAATTTACCAAGGATTTAATAAAGCTCCGAATCAACTTGGAGCTCACCAAAAGTAGCAGAATTTCAAGTGCTTCTACTGAGGAGGTCTACTAGCTGGAGTACCTGAGCCTGCAGTATGAAATGCAGCGTCCCCAATACGGGACGTCAGTACGAAAAATGTACTGAATATGTAAGGCAAAAATTATATGTAATACAAGGCACAAATGAAAATCAAGTAGCAACATATGAGTGCATAGATTAGGAGAGAAGACCACCTTTGCTTACTCTTGTGGGATCAAGTAAGCTACATTCTTTTCTTTACCTTCTTTGTATGTTATAATCTTTGTTGGGATTCTGATACAAGTGACCAGCTGATCAGTGGTAGAAGAGGATGACCCATGCTAGGCGTATTAACCCCTGGGATGCGGTCCTCATAATTACACAACTTGGGATCGGCCCATGCTAGGCTTTCGCCCCTGAGCTGCCACCTTTCTATACCAATAGGGATCGGCCCATGCTAGGCTTTCGCCCTTAATTTGCCACCCTTAATTAAATAGATTTCTTCACTTAGATTCTTTAATCTTTGAGATTATTGTTAATCAGTTCATAACTCTTTTGAGATGTTATCTTGGATAATCGTAACACTTTGAGATGTTGATTTGGTGGTCATAATCATCTTGGAGACATGAAATTACGGAACAGTAGTGGAATACATGAAAACAATACTTTGAGGCAGTAACAATGACATAAGGAGCGATGAAACATCAACACCTTACTTTAAGACCTTAATGGCACAATTGACTTCAATTGGCTTAGGAGAAGGATTCATCAAACTTTCGTTTGCAAATACCATTTCTATAACAGCACAAGGGAAAATTACACAAGTATAGAGTAGTGAACATATAATGAAGTAGTTCCATGTACTTAGAATGGGGAAAGAAATATTGTTAGCTATTTGGAGATAGTACGCTGCCACCATGCTTCCTTTTCTAGAAATAGAACTTATGAGAATCACTTTATTGATATTAATTGCAGGTGGCAGATTTCATGCCAAAAGGATATAGAATCGAATAGCCTTACATACCTTATATTTATGACCAATACCACTATCACGATTCACCCTTCCTTATTGGGTGCTAATCTACAACATAAGTCATGATTAAGCTAACATCAGCAGCTAATCACAATAAGGTTCTTCAAAACAGTAGCTAAAAATATTTGATGGAAATCAGGCCCATACAACCCTTACATAAATGGTGAACCACCACACCCTTACTCCACACATTAATACAACTTCATACATCATCTTCCAAGATACTCAAACTGCCCTCAACAACAATATTCATAAGGCAGCCACTATCAATCTCAAATCTTTCAGTATAATAGGAGAATATTGACTCAAAGATTTATCATCATCCATGAATTCTTGATAAATATATACAAAATTCTCCAATCCAAACATGATCAAAGAGAGGAAAACAAATGGGTTGAAGTCTTACCTTAATTCTGGAAATTTATCCTCTAAACTTGTACTTCAAGAATTCAAACTCTCCTTCAAACTTCTTTCTTGAAAATGAGACAGCACTCAAGAATCCCTAAGGTGTTTTAGGGCTGCTTATTGAAGCCAAGAGAGACCAAGAAAGAAACTTAAGAAAATCTGAAATTTTGCAAGTTCAAAATAGAGAATAAGACTTGATCCTTATCCTTTGAAAAAGGAGGTGTTATGGCCGACACTCTTGACCAATTTTGGGCCATATAATGTCAAGTAGGTGCGCCACCTGCTTGTCCTTTTAACTTGGGCCCTTTTGGACTTAATATTATTGGACCTTGGATGTCCATTTTTCCTTTGTTCTTTTAATCAGCTTGGGACAGATTAGTGCAAGTAGGTGGTACACACTTGGCCCAATAACATGGTACAAATCTTAGGAGGTCATGTACTTACTTAGTTTCACTTGGGCTTTATCCATAATGGCCAATTGGCAGATTTGGCTGTTGGGCCTTCTTTCATTCACATTTTCTTTAATAGGTTGGGCTTCAAATGAGCCCCTAAATATAAGCCTAAATCTGGTCAATCAAACTTGGGCCCTTTAACTATAATATAGATCAAGTAGGTGATGCAGCTGCTAGCTCAATTACCACCTTACTATAATTACTTAAATACTTTCCATCGGAGTTAACTTGCAATACATATGCTAAAATGTGCAAGGCTATCACCTTCCAAGCTAGTTTAAACCAACACTAATCATGTAAGAAATATGATCCCTCACCTACACTATAAGTATATGTCAAGTATAGCATGAATAGAACTACCACATACAAAAATACAGGCCGTTACATCCTTCCCCCCTTGGAACATTCGTCCTCGAATGTTAGCATGGTTGTGCGGCCTAAACAAGTTCAAGCCTAAGCTAGTACTACTATTAATCACATTGAACATATAGACTTATACTTACTTGACAATGCCTCCACTAACATTTTGATCATTCCCACCAGTGTGGAAGAGGTGAGGATACTTCAATTTCATTGCTTCTTCTGCTTCCCATGTAACTTATTCTACTTGTTGGTTTCTCCATAGAACTTTTACAGAAGCTACTTCTTTATTCCTTAACTTCCTAACTTGTCGATCCAGAATAGCAATGGGTACTTCTTCATAAGTGAGATCTCCTGTAACCTGTACGTCTTCAGTAGGAGTAATACGAAATGGGTCACCTACGCATTTTCGTAGCATTGAGACATGGAACACCGGATGAACTGATGAAAGCTCTTGTGGTAGCTCTAACTCATAGGCTACTTGGCCAAATTTTCGGATAATCTTATATGGCCCTATATAGCGTGGACTCAGCTTTCCCTTTTTACCAAACCTCATTACCCCTTTCATCGGAGACACCTTCAAGAACACCCAATCCCCTATAGAAAATTCTAGTCCTCTCCTTCTAATATCTGCATATGATTTATGTCGACTTTGAGCTATTTCTAGCCGCTGCTGTATCACTTTGACTTTTTCCATAGCTTGATGAACAAGATCTGGCCCAAATAAGACAGTTTCACCCGTTTTGAACCAGCCAATTGGTGATCTACACTTTTGACCATATAAAGCTTTATAAGGTGTCATTTTAATGCTCGAATGATAGCTATTGTTATAAGCAAATTCAATAAGTGGTAGGTGATCATCCCAGCTACCCTTGAAATCTAATATACAAGCTCGAAGCATATCCTCAAGTGTCTGAATCGTACGTTCTGCCTGACCATCCGTTTGAGGATGAAAGGCTGTACTTAAATTCACTTGTGTTCCCAAACTCTTTTGAAATGACTTCCAAAAATTTGCTGTAAATTGAGCTCCTCTATCCGATATTATAGAGATTGTCACTCCATGTAGTCAAACTATCTCTTTACTGTACAACCTCGCATACTCTTAGCTGTATAAGTAGTCTTCACCGGCAAGAAGTGTGCTGCTTTGGTAAGTCTATCAACTATTACCCATATGGAGTCAAACTTCCAGAATGAGCGAGGCAAACCAGTAACAAAATCCATGTTGATCATATCCCATTTCCAAATTGGAAGTTCTATACGCTGCATGTAACCTCCGGGCTTTTGGTGTCCTACTTTTACCTGTTGACAGTTTGGACACTGAGCCACGAATTCTACAATGTTCTTCTTCATGTTCCCCCACCAATACATTTCTTTCAAGTCATGATACATTTTAGTTGACCCCGGATGAACAGAGTACCTTGAATTATGTGCTTCCATCATGATCCTCTTTCTTAGTTCATCTACATTAGGTACACACAATCTGTTTTGACATCGAAGTACTCCGTCTTGCTTAAGCTCAAACGCCTTTGTCATACCATGTAGTACATTCTCTTTAAGTTGTAAAAGAATTGGATCAGTGTACTGCTTCTCTTTCACTTCCACTATTAATGAGGATTCTGCCGCATTTTGCACAATTACCCCTTCGTCTTGAGATTCAAGAAGGCGAACGCCCAAGTTAGCTAGTTGGGAAAGATCCTTAGTCATTCCTTGTCTTTCCATAGACTTCCCATAAGTGGTTGCCATTATTTTATGGCTTAAAGCATCAGCTACTACATTAGCTTTACCGGGATGATATAAGATGTCAATGTCATAATCTTTTAATAGCTCCAGCCACCTTCGCTGCCTCAGATTTAAGTCTTTTTGCTTAAAAATATATTGCAAGCTTTTGTGATCAGTGTATATGTCAACATGAACTCCATACAAGTAGTGGCGCCATATCTTCAAAGCAAACACAACTGCTGCTAGCTCTAGATCATGGGTTGGATAATTTTTCTCATGTGGCCGCAGCTGCCTTGAGCCATAAGCTATAACTTTACCATTCTGCATCAATACACAACCTAAGCCCACTCCCGAAGCATCACAGTACACTACATAGCCTTCTGTACCTTCTGGAAGTGCCAACGCAGGTGTAGAAGTTAATTTACTCTTCAGCTCTTGGAAGCTTCTTTCACACTCATCGCTCCACTGAAACTTGGTTCCTTTGTGTGTTAGCTTTGTTAAGGGTGCAGCCATGGAAGAGAATCCTTCAACAAACCTTCTATAATAACCTGCCAATCCAAGAAAACTACGGATCTCCGTAGGCGTTGTAGGTCTAGGCCATCTTTTCACGGCTTCTATTTTCTGGTTATCAACCCTTATTCCTTCCTCGGATACGATATGAGGAATGCCACAGATTTCAACCAGAACTCACATTTAGAGAACTTTGCATACAATTTACGATCACGTAGAATTTGTAAAACCTGCCGCAAGTGATTAGGATGATCCTCTTCCGATCTTGAATACACCAAAATGTCATCTATGAACACTATCACAAACACATCTAAGAATGGCTTGAACACCCTATTCATCAAATCCATAAAAGCTGCTGGTGCATTTGTTAGCCCGAATGACATGACTAAGAACTCAAAATGACCATACCGTGTTCGGAAAGTTGTCTTGGGTATATCTTTGTCCTTGACCCTCACTTGGTGATAACCTGACCTCAGGTCGATCTTTGAAAAACACCTAGCACCTTGTAATTGATCAAACAGATCATCAATTCTAGGGAGGGGATATTTGTTCTTAATTGTTACCTTATTCAACTGCCGGTAGTCGATACACATTCTTAATGAGCCATCCTTTTTGCGTACAAATAAAACTGGTGCTCCCCATGGCGACACACTAGGCCTTATGAATCCTTTCTGTAATAAGTCTTTTAACTGCTCCTTCAACTCTCGTAATTCTGCCGGTGCCATTCTATACGGAGGAATTGAGATAGGTTGAGTATCTGAAAGCACATCAATACCGAACTCTACTTCTCGTTCTGGAGGCAAACCTGGAAGATCTTCAGGAAACACATCTGGAAATTCATTTACCACCGGAATGGATTAAAGGGTTGGTGGCTCTACATCTACATTTTTCACTCTAACCAGATGGCATATGTATCCTTTGGAAATCATCTTCTTTGCCTTAAGATAAGAAATAAATTTACCTCTTGGCATCCCAATATTACCTTTCCATTCGAGGACTACCTCTTTTGGAAACTGGAAATGCACTATCTTAGTTCGGCAATCTACCGTGGCATAACAAGAAGATAACCAATCCATACCCATTATAACATCAAAATCTACCATGTCTAGCTCAACAAGGTCAGCCAATGTATCGCGATCACAAACAGTTACAATGCAATTACGATAAACTCTCCTAGCTATAATAGATTCACCAATCGGTGTAGACACTTCAAATGGCTTCGCTAATAATTCTGGTGTTCTTTTGAACTTTCCAGCAATCAATGGTGTAATATATGATAGTGTAGACCACGGATCGATTAATGCATATACAATATGTGAAAAGATGGACAATGTACCTGTAACCACATCCGGCGAGGCTTCTAAATTTTGTCGATCACCTAGTGCATATGTGCGATTCTGACCTCCACTAGAACTAGCTGCTCCCCTAGCTCCTCTACCCCGACCTGCAGGCATATGTAGTCCCCTACCTAAAGAAGGGGTTGATGAGGTCGACGCAACAACTGATCTAGTTGGTTGAACAACACCACCCACTCCCTTATGAGGGCAGTTTCTCATCATATGCCCTGGTGTGCCACATCAAAAACAAACATCCGTCCCAAACCTGCATGCACCTAGATGATTCCTCCCACACTATTTACAAGGCTGTCGTGGAGGCCTTGATTGACTCGTACTTCCTTGCTCTTGATGACTGCCTTGGCTTTCACTTCTTTGCCCAAACTGATTGCCTCTAAACCCTTGGAACCGTGGTGGAGCACTAGCTGTAGAGTAGAAAGATGATGGCCTAGGTGGTCTGTTAGAGAACCGAGGCCTAAACTCACCTTGGGATGGTGTAAACTGCCCCATGGATCTGGCCCTCTTAGAATGCCCTGTTTCCAACTCTTGTGTTCTTCTTCTTTGCCTTTGATCCTCCAATTTTTGTGCAAAAGCCTGCATCCTTGCTATATCCGTATCTTTATTTAATGAAGCAATTGTACAGTCTCTAACCAGATATGAATCTAACCTGTCCACAAAACGATGAACTCTATCCTCCATAGTAGCTACTACATTAGGAGCATACCTGGCCAAGGAATTAAATTTGAGACTATACTCCCTCACACTCATATTTCCTTGGTGGAGGTTTAAGAACTGATCCGCACGGGCCTCTCGGATCTCCAATGGCAAATAATGATCAAGGAATGCCTTTTTGAACTCTTTCCACATAGCTGAAGGTGCATTTGTTCCCCTAGATTGCTTCCAAGCTTCATACCACAATATAGCCACACCCTTTAATCTGTATGCAGCTAGCTCAAGTGCTTCTTTACCACTTACATGCATAATATCCAAAGTGCGTTGGATTTGATCTATAAAGTCTTGGGGATCTTCATTAGGATCTGACCCGGTAAATGATGGAGGGTCCAAGTTAAGAAAAATCACGTATCCGTGTTCCAGCTGATCTAACTACACCACTAGTACCTGCAACTGGACCTTCTTGCCTTTGGCCATGACCAGCAACTATACGAGTCAATAATTGGACTGCATTCCTCAAATCTTGCTCGGTAGCATTAATAGGGGGTTCCTGAGGTTCATCTTCCCTCCTTATTTCTTCAGGAGATGGAGGCGTCGAGGAAGTCTGCGATAGAGACTCATCTTGAGCCCCACTTTGAACAGCTTGACTTGGTGGTGGTTGGCTGGTCCCTTCTTGAGCAGCCACTTCTACTCGTTTACCAGTACTTTTACTCCTTCTCGTAATCGGCATCTTTGCTATAATAAAACAATTGAGGAATTAGATATGATTCACCTACAACACAAGTTCTATCGCACGATCTAAGAAATGAAAGAAATGAGACAACTCCTATATGTCCCGTAGCCTCCTGTTTATAAATGTGGTGCACAACACATCCATAAGCAAGACTCTACACAGACACGGCTTTGTAGACTCCCTAGGATAACCTGCTCTGATACCACTTTTGTCACGCCTCAAAATCCATTAAGACGGACAGGCACCCGATGCCCTAAAGGCCCGAGAGAACCAACCTGCAACCTGTTCTTACTGAGAATATACTATAACAATTGAGACAAGTTAAATTTGGATGCAGCGATATAAACCAACGTAAGTAGGTCCAAAAGTTATATACAAGACTTGGCCGTTTAGACCACAACTCTTTAAGACACAACTGAACCATGTACCTACGTCTACAAAGCCTCTAAAAGATAGAAGACTAGAGTAGGTCGGGACAGACCCCGCCTTACCCTTAACTACGATACAATACCAAACGAATTTAACAAGGACTTAATAAAGCTCCGAATCAACTTGGAGCTCACCAAAAGTAGCAGAATTTTGAGTGCTCCTACTGAGGAGGTCTACTAGCTGGAGTACCTGAGCCTGCAGCATGAAATGCAGCGTCCCCAATACGGGACGTCAGTACGAAAAATGTACTGAATATGTAAGGCAAAAAGTATATGTAATACAAGGCACAAATGAAATCAAGTAGCAACATATGAGTGCATAGATTAGGAGAGAAGACCACCTTTGCTTACTCTTGTGGAATCAAGTAAGCTAGATTCTTTTCTTTACCTTCTTTGTATGTTATAATCTTTGTTGGGCATGTGATACAAGTGACCAGCTGATCAGTGGTAGAAGAGGATGACCCATGCTAGGCGTATTAACCCCTGGGATGCGGTCCTCATAATTACACAACTTGGGATCGGCCCATGCTAGGCTTTCGCCCCTGAGCTGCCACCCTTCTATACCAATAGGGATCGGCCCATGCTAGGCTTTCGCCCCTGAGCTGCCACCCTTAATTATATAGATTTCTTCACTTAGATTCTTTAATCTTTGAGATTATTGTTAATCAGTTCATAACTCTTTTGAGATGTTATTTTGGATAATCGTAACATTTTGAGATGTTGATTTGGTGGTCATAATCATCTTGGAGACATGAAATTATGGAACAGTAGTGGAATACATGAAAACAATACTTTGAGGCAGTAACAATGACATAAGGAGCTATGAAACATCAACACCTTACTTTAAGACCTTAATGGCACAATTGACTTCAATTGGCTTAGGAGAAGGATTCATCAAACTTTCTTTTGCAAATACCATTTCTATAACAGCACAAGGGAAAATTACACAAGTATAGAGTAGTGAACATATAATGAAGTAGTTCCATGTACTTAGAATGAGGAAAGAAATATTGTTAGCTATTTGGAGATAGTACGCTGCCACCATGCTTTCTTTTCTAGAAATAAAACTTATGAGAATCACTTCATTGATATTAATTGCAGGTGGCAGATTTCATGCCAAAAGGATATATAATCGAATAGCCTTACATACCTTATATTTATGACCAATACCACTATCACGATTCAGCCTTCCTTATTGGGTGCTAATCTACAACATAAGTCATGATTAAGCTAACATCAGCAGCTAATCACAATAAGGTTCTCCAAAACAGTAGCTAAAAATATTTGATGGAAATCAGGCCCATACAACCCTTACATAAATGGTGAACCACCACACCCTTCCTCCACACATTAATACAACTTCATACATCATCTTCCAAGATACTCAAACTGCCCTCAACAACAATATTCATAAGGCAGCCACTATCAATCTCAAAATCTTTCAGCATAATAGGAGAATATTGACTCAAAGATTTATCATCATCCATGAATTCTTGATAAATATACAAAAATTCTCCAATCCAAACATGATCAAAGAGAGGAAAAACAAATGGGTTGAAGTCTTACCTTAATTCTGGAAATTTATCCTCTAAACTTGTACTTCAAGAATTCAAACTCTCCTTCAAACTTCTTACTTGAAAATGAGACAGCACTCAAGAATCCCTAAGGTGTTTTAGGGCTGCTTATTGAAGCCAAGAGAGACCAAGAAAGAACTTAAGAAAATCTGAAATTTTGCAAGTTCAAAATGGAGAATAAGACTTGATCCTTATCCTTTGAAAAAGGAGGTGTTATGGCCGACACTCTTGACCAATTTTGGTCCATATAATGTCAAGTAGGTGTCCACCTGCTTGTCCTTTTAACTTGGGCCCTTTTGGACTTAATATTATTGGACCTTGGCTGTCCATTTTTCCTTTGTTCTTTTAATCAGCTTGGGACAGATTAGTGCAAGTAGGTGGTACACACTTGGCCCAATAACATGGTAAAACAAATCTTAGGAGGTCATGTACTTACTTAGTTTCACTTGGGCTTTATCCATAATGGCCAATTGGCAGATTTGGCTGTTGGGCCATCTTTCATTCACATTTTCTTTAATAGGTTTGGGCTTCAAATGAGCCCCTAAATATAAGCCTCAATCTGGTCAATCAAACTTGGGCCCTTTAACTATAATATAGATCAAGTAGGTGATGCAGCTGCTAGCTCAATTACCACCTTATTATAATTACTTAAATACTTTCCATCGGAGTTAACTTGCAATACATATGCTAAAACGTGCAAGGCATTACATCACCTTCCAAGCTAGTTTAAACCAGCACTAATCATGTAAGAAACATGATCCCTCACCTACACTATAAGTATATGTCAAGTATAACATGAATAGAACTACCACATACACAAATACAGGCCGTTACATCATTGCTTCCACCTAGGTTCGAACCCGGGTGGAGCAAGACTCCACTCCTAGAGCTCAAATTCGGCTCTCTCTCCCAAAATTGCCCCTCCATATTATTAAATAATTAAATATATATATATTTAGGAATTATGATATTACCCTTAGCCTGGTAAAAGACCATTTTACCCCTAGACCCTCAAAACTTAAAATTCCTTCTTTTTAAGTCCGGTAAAAACTCCTTCGAGTAAATCTTTGTATTCGAGAGCACTACATGGTTGGTACCAACCTTTCCTAGCTCAACTAACTCCCAACGTTAGTTGGCTTGGCTATACCAAGGGTTCCGAGGTCTGGTTCTACGCGCATCAATCTATGTGAACCCTGGTCTAATCGTAGGCATTCTTGGCACATTAAGCATTACTTAGCATATCTATTTTTTTAGGGTTGTTACAGAAATACATCACCCCACTACAAATAAAAATCAGTTCTCCTAAAATGTAACAAACATAATCAAAAGTCAATAAATTTGACAGAGAGGGAGATAAAGAAAGAATTTTGTCTACATAGTCGCTCCATCTGTCGGGGCATCAATGCATGGGATCACATCAGCACTAGCTCCACCGGGGCTTGTCATGGGTGTATCTGCCAATGAAATTTGTATGGTTGAATCCACCATAGACTCCTCAACCTCTGTAAGCCCCTCATATGTGGTATCCTTTTTTGAGACCGAGTTGTTCCTTATTCGTCTCTACTTCGGACTCGACAGCAACCATCTGATCAGCTCAAACCTCATCTCTAGAGGCACATCAGAGTCAACTGGAATATCATGGATTTCCACATTCCAAAAAATCACATATATATATATATATATATATATATATATATATATATATATATATATATATATATATATATATATATCTGTGTGTGTGTGTGTGTGTGTGTGTGTGTGTGTGGACTTCAACTGGTCCACATGTTTCCTCAACTCAACAATTGAGGCCTTTTGGGTCGTTACCTAATCAGTGGCCCCTGGCCTCGCTCACACACTGTTATCCTTGTTACAAGGGCCTCAACAGACATACTAATATGTGTCACAACAGTAGTGAGGGCCCTCTCAATCATCCTACGGAATGTAGCCTCAATCCTGGAGGCACGCCTATCATCGAAATAGGCTAAATGCCCTATCCATAGTATCACAACCTGGGTGATTGGAGGTCGGGAGGCAGTGGCACTAGCAGCAGACATGGGAGGGAGGGAGTAGTGGAATAACTCGGAGTCATGGAAGAAGTACCACTAGATATACCTAAAGTCCCAAGGTCCGGAGTAGGCAATCTTTCCTCTGCAGGTAGAGTCTCAGTGTCCATAGCCGGGGAAAAATCTATCGAGGCACCCTTCTTCTTCTCACCCTCATCCTTTAAAAACTCATGCTCGATCCGTTGGATATCAATATATGAGATAGGAATCACTTCGACGTCCTTCTTTTCATCGCGAGTCACCGGAGCTCGTCTGCACAACTCGGTGATCAAAAACAAAAATGGGATGGAGGTTTGGCGCTGCTTGTCCCTCATGGCTTTCTCTTGTGTAATGATCATGCCTAAATTTATACACTTTCCTAGAATGATGGAACCAAGAAAACCCATCTTTTTGTGGTGGAGGATAGACTCGTTTTGAGACGGCATAATTGTGTTGCTGATTAAGCAAAATCGGTACCTCGCTGCTACATTGAGGTCCTTCTTATAAATTTACACTCTATCCTCGGCCTACCTAGGAGTACCATAAACTAAGAGAAGAGCCAACCATCATTTCAGAATCTCTAAGAACTTTATCTTGATCATGTATTGGTAGTCATTAGCAATGTTAGCAGTGTATTCTAACACAAAATTTATGTCACTACTGTTACACTTCACCTTGTTTCCCCTTACAACCACACAATCTACCATCTTAAATATGGAAGGCTTTCTCTTACCTTGTGGCACTAGAGCTCCGTAGGCAGTGAGAACTCCTGGCCCAATTAGAAATGTAAGGGCCAACGAGTCTAGTGAAAATTTGGAACTTGTGGGACCTCAATGTGCGTTATATCTCTGGATATCTGTCTATCACTCCATCTATAGACAACCTCTTCTCCTCAATGATGTCCTCAATCCATCATCTTTTAGTCTATTCATAGACCGCATAAAAGGACCCTGTTCAAGTGGTGGTTGGACCACAGCCTGGTCTGGGCTAGGAGGAGGAGTGATCTGGGTTACCCATATCCTAGACGTATCATGCATCCTCTTGGATACCATTTCATCTCATTGGTCCAATATCAACTTATTGTCCATAGGCTTAGAGATAACACCCTAAAAGCTGTGGTGATCACCCTCACTCTCAGATGTGGTCAGGTGAGTGGATTACACTCCATCACTGTCAAAACTGATCTCCGGTGACTCAGGAGCAAGTGTGTTTCCTTTACCTTTCCCACTTGTCGTAGGAAGTTTTGTGGTTTTTTGCCTTGGATGCTACTGCATCCTCGTTGATAGTGATTCTCTGTTCCTTCTTGCGGGGCGGCATATTTTATCCTTCTAATTTTGGTCTTTTCATATCTGCAAAATATGTCAGAAATAGTGAGAACAGTAGAATATAGGTTGGAGAAAGACTCACCAAAGCAATTGGCGAGTTGCCGAGTCACTTAGGCGAGCCAGATCGGGCTCACCAAAAGAACAGGCTTAATAATCCCCAGAAAAATAACATGTTGGCTATAGGTAGGTCCATTCGTCTAATCGTCGACACCATTTGGTGAGCTTAGACTAGCCCACCAAAAGTTACAATGTGTTTAGGAGTTAGGAGTGCATAAACAGAGATCAAAGGATACGCTTGGCGAGTTTTCGAGTTCACTCGGTGAGCTCAGGCTTCTAGCCGAAAGTTACAGACTCAAACTCAACCAAAACATAAAATTAAGGGTGATAAAGGGGACATTGGCGAACCGCCGAGTGGTTCACTAGCTTGACCAAGCTGGCCGAATTGCCCAACGTGCCAAATTCTAAACCATTTCCCAAAATCAAGCCCACAGACCCCAAAAAAATCAAACAACACACTCATTCAATTAGAATTAGACCCATTCGACCAATGCCATCGGGGTACTCAGACTTCCCCCCGGTTTGGCCAAAATTGGTCGTTTGATGACTTTTACCTTTAAGAATGACATCAAACACTCCAATATTGGCCAAAGTACGCCATTTGACACAATTGGGTTACTCAAACTTCACTCGTCTAGACCCTATAAGAATGTTACACAACCCACAAATATATGATTAATTTTAAAGCACAAAACTCAGGAAATCAACAATATAAGCATAATAGGAACGATAACGAGAATACGAAAGGCAAACTAGTATAATTACTATTTCAGAACAGGCTTAGCACAAACCAACACAATTTATATAAGTGCATTTGAAATTAACTGCTAATAAAGTGTTTGGGGTTCGGAAAACCAACCTTTATGCTAAAATACGAGTTTGAAAAGCTAGATGGCAAAGAAATCTTACTCTGAGCATGATAAACAAGCAATAAGCAATAAAAATGCACAAATAAAGAAAATATACAGTGTGTGTATGATTGTATGAGGTAAAAATGATGCAATATGAAAGAGTTTGAAAGTTTAAACCTTTGGAATTTTAAAACGTTTCTGTTCGCGGCCCATTGACGATATTAGGCTTCCCCTTCAAACCACCCGACAATGCACCGAGTGATTATTTACCTCGCCGAGTTTTAAAGGACCTTAGGAGTCCAAATGATGGACAAAGTTGGGCTCGTTAACCTGTCCGATGAGTCGCCAACTAGTCTATGGGTCCGTCGAGTTTTACAGACTCCATCCTTATATTTTCTTGAGTCCAAGTTGGGTTCGCCAACCTATTCGGCGAGTCACCAACTGGACTCTTAACTCGTCAACCTGCACTTTTCAAACACATTCCACACTTTGTACGGTACAATCAACACCCATTATTCAAAAACAAACACAAAGCAATTAAAACTTTTGATTGCCTCCCAAGAAGATTCTTAGTTAACATCATGGCACGACTCAAGTCCCCACTCAAACTTCATTCTTGGGTTTGTCATAGTTCTGCTAGGAAACTCTCCTTGTTGTTTTGAGTATAGACGAAAAAACGTATGACCCATTTGGGTTTCTAGTATCTTATTAGATATGGAACGAGAAACAGTCATCCGATTTAGCATTGAGACATTCTCTTTTATCTCTTTCAACAATCTATCGTGTTCTTCGACTTTGTTGAGAATGAGTGAGAGTATCTCTTCTATTTGTCCACCCTCATAATCCTAGGGATTTGTATGCTCATTAGGAGAAATTTACCTATCTTTCTTTTTGTACAGTACTTCAAATTCCATAATCTTGTTTGCCAAGAAATCTAGTTGGGTCAACAATTTTTCTAGATTTTGGTCCATCTCTTGCTCCCTGTGGCCTTAGTCATGTGATCGATGAGGATACGGACCAAGACTTCTATAGAAACAATCTAGTAGCATCTTATATGGGATTCCATAAGTTGGGCATTACACCAATAGCGTCTTAAATATCAGTCACACTCATGGATTGTCTCACCCTCCAAGTGCTGGAAATTTAGAATGTCATACCTAAGAATCTTCATTTTTAAAGGAGGGTGGATCACTTGGTTACCGTTGCTACCATATACGCTCATTTCCTGTGTTTTAAACAGCAACATAAAAACCAAAACTAAATATAAGTAGATTTAGCAAAGACTATAAAGAACACAATTCAACCTCACCAAAAGAATTTCAAACAACACCACTCCAAGACAATGGCGCCATTTTGATTGATTTAACATTTTAAAGATACTCCATTCAATTCTAAGCATCAACGATCATAAATTAGTATAAAACCTAACTAAATGAGCTGGGGTCGAATGCCATAGGAAGCAGTACCTGTTTCAGATTCAATTGGGAAGTATAAATGCGGTCAAATCACAGGAATAAAAATTATCAAATAAAGACATCATTCAAGTTAAGGGGTGACACGAATGTCAAATGGGGATTTTAGTTGTGATTATCAACTACAACCAACAGTCACAACAATACGAACTAACAATAATGAGATGGATTCTTGGGATATGATCGATCATAGTCAAATATTGACATATGGGTAATTGAAACTACTAGAAAAAATAGTTAGATATTAGTGAGTAGACTAGGTTATAGTGGAGGCAAATTTTCTCTCGAACAATTTACCCCGAATCAAGTGATTTTGCTCGAACATCAACAAACATGCAAAATAAGAGCAACCCACACCTTAATCCATTCACTCTCTCAAGCTGAATGTGTAGGATTGGGTTTAGTATTCACTCAATCGAGTTGAACCCAAGACAATCCAATGCCCATAAACTATCAATCAAAAACCTTAGTTCTAAAACCCCTCTCTCTCAAGCAAGTCAAGAATATAAACATAGAACTGCGTTTGCAACTAAAATTATTAGGTTAAACCACAATTAATGATTGTACTCACTTGTAAATAGCATATAAACTAACAGTTAGCAATACCCATAACCTAAATCAGTCCATAATCACACCCCAAGAATTGGAGTTTTAGATAGACATCATAAAAAGGTAAAACTACTACCAAATTGCTTATCTATCTACTGGGCCAAAGTAATTTTGTCTTTACAATGCTCCAACTTGATGAATACCGAGACCCACTTCAAATTTAGCGAAAGTGAATTTCTTCAATCCATCAAAGATAAGGAAAACTAGAGAAAATTTATTTCTAGATGCTCAAAACGTAATAATAAAATTGTTATAAAGATTATTTGATACTAAACTAAATGTAAAAATGTATTTATAGTTGCCAAAAATAAGCTGAGAAAGATCATTCGGTAAAGTAAGTAGGGATTGCTAAGCCACTTGGCGAGCCGCCCTTTGATCCCTTCTATCACCCTTCTGCCTTGGCATTCAACATCCTCAAAGTCTTTAACTTTGGGCGATCTATCTTGGCTTTGCGGAATCACTCATAAATCCTTTGACAACACCTTTTCATTGCCAACTTCGTTCTTTCCTTCAGGACTCGACACACTGGAACTTTAGGTGGTCTGATGATCCACTTGGTGACACGACGATTGCTCGATCCTGAGTCTCGCCCATCTTCATTTCTTTAGATTATTTTGTTCCTTTTTGCCCATTAGTGTCTTTTCTTTGTTCCTTCATCATATTCCTAAAAATCAAGGATTGAACTTCAGTTATTGGCACAAAATAAGCATTTGAGGACACTAAATCTATATAAACAAAGTCCTAAATGAGGCCAAATCTCGGACTCATCAACTACCTAAATATTGCATGTAGTTTACTTCTTTAAAAAAATTGTATTTAGTTGCTTATGGACAAGAACAAATTCTTTGCTGAATTACTTGGATTATTTTTTAAAAAAAATAAATAAATAAATTTTAGTTTAACTTATTTTATTGAGTTGAGTTATGAATCCTCTTGAATAAATTGTACTTTAATTAAACGCCTATATTATATTTGAATTTTTTTTGGGTCTCCTAGTAAAAGCCTTTTAATAAGATTCCTTCGCCTTCTACGAGAAATTTATGACATATGTTGTCGCATTTAATGGAATTAACCATATTTTTGTTTTGATCTCATTTCAGATATGGCTGGAAACATGCTCAAAGTACTCCAAGTGCAAGTTCTCGAAGTTGGACTAATGGACGAGATAGAAGATCATGTCGCTATAGAATATATTTTCGAGGGTGTGAGAATATGCATATTAGTATTACAAGAGTGAAACAAATTTTGTTAAGGAACCAAAGGGCTATTTGAAGGAATACAGGAAAGGATTTTAAAGTGTTTAAGTCTTTGAATATATTCCCTAATATTCCAGGCTTTGATTTTATTCGCCTCTTTGAAACGATATGGGCTGAACTAGCTAATTAGTAGGAAAGTTTTAGCTTATTTATCAAACGATCTTCTTGAACCTTGAAATAGTAGATTGACTAATTTTTATCATGACATTTGGCCTAGTCAGCCTTATAGGGTGTACATTTGTTATCTTGAAGACTTGTGGGAGGATTTTAGTCTCTAAGTGACTTGTAACTTGTTATTGCATATTTGTTTTACTATATATGAATTATGTAGTTTGTTTGTCCTTAATATATGTTATTAGACTTAAAAATCCATGTTATCAAAGTCTTCGATATATATTAGCATACACATTATGAAATTAGTTTCAAATTTTGGCTTGAATTTTTAGTTTGTAGATGATGATTGGGTGCTTACGTGTCTTTTTTATTTTACATGAAACCTATATGAGAATTAATTTTTTTGAATGTGTATGTCACATGCATAAATGATTAAAAAAGTTCTTGCCTTATTATATCTCATAATAGATATGACATTAGAAAGTTATCATTGTTGACTTAAACAAAGGTGAAAAACTGAACTGTGACAATTACGACATCTGTAGAAGTAAAATATAGTATGTATTGGAAGATCAAAATGCTCTCAAAGGTATAAATCAGGTTTTGAGTCAACCAACAGAGGGTAATTCTGCACAACACAAAAGGTATCTTAAAGCTTACCAAGCTTGGAAAAAAGCTAATTATGCTACATATGGGGGTACTTCTGTGACCCACCTCCGACAGCTGACTATCAAATTTAACACTTACAAGAAGCATCATGATCAAAATAGCAAACAACACCTTAGGGTGATGTTAAACATGATACCTTAACTCAAGAGTTCTGGCCATAAACTTTCAGATGAGAAACAAGTTCAGGCAGTGATTCAGTCTCTTTCCAATAACTGGAAACATTTGAAGGTTAACTTGACTCATAATGATAGCATCAAAACTATTTATGATGTTGCCTGCCATATTGAGCTTGAAGATAAGCGTCTTGGTACTTCTAAAGTTGCTTTTAATGTCTTTGTTGTAGAATCTAGTGGTACAAAATCTTTAGGCTTCAACAGCAGAAGAATTGGAAACGAAATGGGAAATACAAAGAGGTCGGAGATGGACCCTCTAAGAAAAAGAAGAAGTCAAACTCCAAGAAAGGAAACCATTTCCAAAAAGAGAGACATGAGCAAAATGAAGTGATACAATTTCCAAGTGCTAGGACATTCTGCTTATGAGTGTACAGAACCAAAAAAGTTAGCATTTCTAAATGCATCTCTAAGTGCTACATATGTTTCTACCACTTCTTTACTAACTGAATCTTATCCTATGTGGATTGTAGACTCGGGATTAATCGATCATGTGAGTCGAGATCTAGAAGCATTTTTGGAGTTTAGTCGAGTTTAATCTAAATCAAGATGGATTTATGTGGGAAATAATGCAAAACTACAAGTCAAAGGGATATGCACTTGCAAAGTAGACTTGTGTGGTGACCGTTCTTTGATGTTGCATGACATCCTATATGCTCTAGAGATTCTACAAAACTTAGCATTTGTATCCGTTCCATTAGATGTTGGTTTTGATTTACTTTTTAGCTGTAATGGTGTTAGAATAACTCTACATAATGTGTTATATGGTTTTGAACTTATTGTTGTTATAAATTCATTAAACTAAGTAGATTGTCCATTGAGTTTATCCATAAACTTATAATTATCATCTATGTATATTCCCTAGGTTCTATGAACCTTTTTGGATAAGAATGTATCTATTTATTATGATACTTAATATGGTGACTGTTTGAGTGCTTTCTCAACCTACAAATTGGGTTGTTCATTCACCATTGTAAGAAACACATATGAGACAAGGAGACATTTAAATAAGATGATTTTACATTCTCCTCTTACCTTTTGTCTATATTATTTGTAGTATAGTGCATATATTTTATACGTTATCAGTATGAGACTCTAGCCAATTGAGATTGAGTTTTAGTTTCTCTTTAGCTAATGTTTTGGTTAATCTCGTTATGAGAATCAAGAAGGAAAAATGATAACTACTGGAATCAAGGTATATTATGCATCAAATCATATATTTATTTTCTAGACTTTTTATGGTTTAGAATACATTAGTGTTTAGTCATTAACATTAACCAAGAACCAAAGGAATATACTACTGCTAGTTGAATATTCTCTTCTCCACAGAGTTTCTTAAATGGAGAAGGTATACAGTTATAGTAGCATGAGTTTGAGTATTATATTTTATGAATTTTATTTCAATGTTTTGAAAGACTGAAAGAGTGAGACATGTCGTACTTTTGTCTACTATACCATTGGTTGAGGGTAAAATGGTAGATTCAAGTCTCACCGCACCAAAAGGGTAAGACATCATCTTAAAGTCCTGATTTACAATAAAATGAAAAAATTTAAAGGGTAAGATAGTAGATTCAAATTTTATTGCACCAAGAGGGTAAGATCAGTTTGAGTTTTGATGCACCATGATGATAAGGATTGGGTTCAAGTCTCATAGAATTACGTCCTAACACGCCTTATATGGGTAAGACATTGAGTTTGAATCAATACACCATATTGATGATATAATGATGACTAAGGCTTTGACAGAAAGCCATGAAATTCGTCTCGTTGAATTTGCTCCATTTCGTGAGGTAAACGTGGTAGATCTATGTGGTATGTTTGAAATCCGTACAATTGCTCCATTCTATCATATGGATGTGGTAATGGATGTGGTAGTAGTGAATGATAAGCCTGAAAGAAGACAAGTGATTGAATATATGAATAAGTGCGTTAAAGGGAAAAAATTATAATAGTTATCATTGAGGTAATTATAAAAGAAAATGGTCCTTCAAAATGTGAAGGTAATTATTATCATTAAAATGGTATGAAAGGTCATGGACGTGTGGTCGTTCTGCGGCCTAATAATTTGATAAATTTATAAAAAAAACCATCAAAAGAAAGGAAGACCTATAAAAGTGATGTTGAGGTGGGTCATGCAAAAATGATAAATTTTAAAGGTATGACAATGTGCTTATAAAGAAAATTTATGAAGCTCATATAAATGATTAGTTCATTCCTTCAAGAGAATGTGACTTGTGATAAACATTATGAATACTCGACCAATATGAAAGAAAATAGGTCAAGATGTGATATAATCATTATGGGTTGGATATGCCACCACTCACCTCTATGAGAGGTATGAGAAAAATTATACACACCCCAACTCATCTCTACAGGAGGTTTAAGAAAAATAAAGATCAGTTGGCATGACCGTTTGGCCATTCCGATTTAAATGTGATGCAAATGTAATTGAGAATTCATGTGGTTCATATGATGAAGAAATAAAAGATTCTTTAATAATTCTCTGCCATGTGGACCTTTTGCAACTATATGATTGTTGTTGTAAGATGCCAAAAATTTCTAAGTTAAGCCCAAGCAATTCTTAAATTTTCGTATAAGGTCATACTGAGTGACTCTTAATTTTCTTAGGTTTTAAGGTAAATTTCTTAGTGTGCAAATAATTTTCAATATCAATTAAGGTCATTAGAAAACCCTTGCACAAAGTAGAGTTGAAAGTTTTCTTACCAATTAAGTTTAGACATAAGATTTTATTTGGGTAAACTTCAAACGACCATATCTCTTAGAATATAAAGAACTATGTGATCCATTATCTATGGAATAAAGGTATTTGCATCATCTTTCCAGCGCCACCAATTTCGCATCAATCTAGTTTTCGAGTAAAAAGATATGACCATTTTAGTGAATAGTATAGTGCAGTTCCGTTTTGGCTGCGGGAAAATAGTAATTAAGGTAATTTTCCTCTCATTTTCCCACTAGTAAAACATAAAAAATGGATTTGACAAGTCCTACAAAGCCCTACATAATACTAATTCCATCATTAAATTCATCATTCTCTTCTCTCTCAAACCTACGGCAAAACCTCAAGAAAAAAATCAAAGTAGAAGACTCCATTTAAGAAAATTCAATATTTGTAAAGATTCTTTAAATAAGGGTAAGGTTGAGCTAGGATTGAAGTTCTACATTGATTTCTTCACCAAATTTCATGAATTTTCTCCAATAAAGGTATGGTTTTCATCCTTGAAACTCTTTTCTTCAAGGAACCAAGCTTCAAAGAGATTTTACAAGACTTTCTCAAAAAATGGATTTCTAACTTATGATCTAGCCATGGATTCTTGCATAAAATGTTTTGAATCATTGATTCATGATTGAATTGATGTTAATTATCTGATTTTAACCTAAATTCTTCATGAACCCATGCAAAACATAATCTCTTCAAATTGGCTATATTTTGGATGTGATGATCTTGTCTTAATGCTTATGAATTCTAGTGTAGTTTTCTATGGGCTATTGATGTAATAATTGTATTCAATTGATGTATAGGATGTCTTATATTGATAAATATATATTTAATTGACCTAGATTCATTGAGTATTATAGTTTTTGTATTAAATTGATGAGCATGGCCATGGGTAAGGGCTTATTGGTATTGAATTGGATGATTTAGCTAAGGATTGAAGTGGAGAGAATGGATTGGAAGTACGCTGCCCTAATTCTCTTTATTTTATGTAATGTAGCTCTTGAATCATGTTGTGATTGCTATGGTCCACTTATGGTGGCGGTGCTATGTGAATGATGTGGCTTTGTCGGCGTTACCTTATGTATTATGATGATCATGGACTTGTCGGCACTACTTGAAGTATTATGATGATTTGTGTAGTTGATTATGTGAAGTATGATCATATCTATCTACATGTTAAGTGATGTGACAGTAAGTGTTTTTCTATTGATATTAGGTGATCATGTTAGACTATGACTATGTCCTTATGTGTGTAGCCTTAGAGTTGATGCATGGTTATTCCTACTTGGCTATATGAGTCTATGATGGTTATATTGATGATGTTGTAGTAGTGTATAGTATGATTTAAAGATAATAATGGTTATTCCTATTTGCTTCTTGAATATGATATGCTATATGTGATAAAGTGAAGTAATGTTGTGTCTTGTTTAGGTAGACTTGTGTCCCTTACTTGATACATGTATGAATGTGAATATGAGATGTCTTGACTTAGGATGCTAAAGCCTCTTAGTCTTGTATGTATGAATGACATGAGACCTTGAATGATGCTAATAAGGTCCTTTATGTGAAACCTTCAATCTAGTGGTAAGGTTATGAACATTGAAGTCGAAAGTCGTAATGGTATCCTTCTTGTAATGAATGATGGACATAAGGTTGGTTGGATGGAACGGCATCATATCATCCTTAGAAAAGTCATTAAGCTATCTTCGTCGCCATTGTAAGGCAGCCCTAGGGGACCTCTTTGGTAGGGTGAATGTGATTGGGTTATGAGTTAGATATGGAATCTCTTCATGTGATCCTGAATGTGAATTACTCTATGAGAACAAAGGCTAGCACCGCGTGAGTATGGTACGGGAAGTAGCTCTAGTTAAGAATGAGGCTAGAGTTCAAAGTAAACCCTTCATATTCCTTAACCATGTGCCTACATGGGATGTGTCCAATTTCTACCACTGGCAAGTAGAACACCCTCCATCGGAGTAGGTTATAACTCCGGATTTCATGCTTTTCTACTATAGTGTATGTCGGTTATTGTCTATTCTCATCTTATGGGTTACCTACTAGTATTTGAGAAGTCTATGAAGTTTAGGTGGTGGTATGGACGCTACCTAGACATTGCACCCTTAGGGAAGATGTTAGTGAGAGTCCCGAGGTCGTCTCCAAGACCAATACTTGAATGTCCTCTATGTGTTGAATGTCTCTTAATGAACTAATGAAATAATGACTTATATTAGAAAGCATGTAAATAAATGAGTACCTAATCTAGAGTGACTTTAAGGATTTCCTAGTTAAAGTGTGAAGGGGGCATAAGGGATGATCTCTTCATGTCTAATTAGGGAAGTCTTGAGAGACACTCTAGTTAGGGAAGTTGGTTGATACTTTAGGCATGATCTAAACATAGAAAGTCTTAAGGACTATTTAGGTAACCTTGAAGAGGGTGTATGGGCGTTCTCTTCTAGGAGTACTTAAGTAAGTCTTTTGATAGCCTTGGTAAGGAGAATGTCATAATATACATGTTATGTGATTGGTGTATTGTAAATGTGTGTATCTCATTATGGGTGGTCTTAAGAATCATTTAGGTGTTCCTAGAGAGGGTGTATGGGCGGTCTCTCTTTGTCTTACTTAAGTGAGTCTTAGGATAGCTTTTAGTGAGAAGATTACATGCTAGGAAGCATTCTATGAGAATTGGAACAACTTAACTGTAACACAGTGAAGGAATTCACCGTAACAGTGATTTAGGTTACTGTAATGTTGCTCTTACAATGTGATAAGTTGTCTATGTGATTTCTTATGTGTTTCTAAGGTGTTAAATGTTGTTCTTATGTTAATACTATGATATTTAAATCACAAGATGCATATTTCCACTAAATGTCCGTTTTCATGATTTTTATGCATTATGTCATACTTAGTACATGTGATTGTACTAATTCCATATTTTCGATTCAAAGGTGAAGGGGGCTATTGGAGGCAAAGGCTTGGATTATAGCATCATTCAAGTGAAGTTGAAGTATGTCCTCTCTTGATTCGAGGGCGTAGTTATCTTAGGTTTCTTTTATATTGAAGTATTGTAATAGACTGAGTATTTTTATATTTTGATGTATGGGCCGTGTCCCAAGTATTATCGTTTCTAAGATTTGATGATATTGAGAATTAGTATTTCCTATGATTTCTAATGAAAGATGTTAGTAAAGATATTCTAATGTTTTGTGAAAAGTTTTAAATTTCGCACTACTTTTCATTATGTATATGTGATGAACGATACGAAAGGGCTTGTACAAGACCTCCGAGAGGTCAAGTACGCCGGTTACGACCTAAGAATACCCAAAACTTCTAGGGTATACATGAGGGTCGTGATAGCTGCACTACGGGATGGTCGCATGTGCTTCGTTGTCAACTTACAAATTGGTTTTTGAAAGGTTATTTGCTCAAATTGTTAAATTAAGAGCATGGTTCCAAAATATGAAATTATATTCATGATCATGGTTGGTTTATAATAGAAATTATATGCCTCCAATTATAGATAAACCATGGATTTGATAACAAAACTCTCAAATAAGATTTGGTATGAGATAAGTTTATTTATCATGTAACAATGTATGCATCAAGCCAAGATGACTTCCCCCATCATAATTGGTTCAAGGTCAGGTAGGGATGGCAATGGAACGGTGCATGGTGGGGGCGGTGCTGGTTGAGCTTAACTTGCAAAATTATTAATCCCCTTCCCGGCCCCGAACAATTTTTTTTATTTTCAACCCGTCCAGCATGAACCCTCACCGCATAATATTTTTAATATATTCTTTTACTAGTCAATTTTTATATAAATAAATTTCTCATTAAGTTGTATTAATTTAATAGGATAGTGACTTAAAAAAATATTTTTTGAGGTCAATTGGGGAACATGTAAAAAAATTATTTTTTTTAATAGAACCATTTTCATTTACTATCTTGAATATTTTAGTAGTTCACAAAAATTATCTTAATAAATAACGCTCTTTATCTCTTAAAAGATGTAAAATGTAAAATTAAGTTTGAAATTACATAATATCACATATACCAGCAACCCTCCCCGCCCCAGTTAGATTTCAAAAAAAAAACACTTAAACCCGCCTCACATCCCACCTACTTTACACAACCTTAAACCCACCCGCTCCTCATAGCATTAAACCCACCCTGTCACGCATCTGCTCCTCCTCATTGCCATCCCTAGGGCGAAGAACCAAATAATTTTCATCTAAAGTTTTAATATATGATACATGATTTGATTGCTCCACCACGCACAATGATTGATCCCTAAATGAGGTTGGGGTGAATGTTAGATTTTCTAACATTATGGGGAGATATGATTGAAAGTTGTTATGAGATGAATTATCTAGATCCTCGTTAAAAAAATGTGAGCTTCTAGTTCAAGAGATAATTCTTTTGCATAATGTTTCAAACTAATTGACTTATGAATTTTCTGACCCTATATTATAATTCAGCTGCAAATATTCCAATGAGGAGTCCTTAATGGACAAAGTATATGGTATACATGAAGGGTGATTGACCAATCGATTCCAAATGAAAAAACTTCTTAAGGAAGGAGATGAGAAAATGATCAAGATGGTCATGATAATGAGGCAAGTGCTTTAAAAGGTGCATGATGACATAAGACGTCATAAAAACCTTGGCAAAGTTTGAGGTGCGTAAAATGATGAAATATAAAGAGATCTCGATAAGTTATGTCGTATTGGAATCAAGTAAAAGATACATCGATGGTATCTTTGATATGAAGTAGCGCTTAATGTTACAGATGATGATGAGAATCTTAAATTCTAATCTGTCATATAATGTGAAAAGGTAAATGATTGGCCAAATGAAATGCACAGTTCAAGTCAATTATGTTTCACTTTGAAAAGTGATGATTTGGACTTATAGTCCATGGATCAAGATATCATGTCAGTTGGGTACAAATGAATCATTATGCGAAAGTATAATCGTAAGATATAAGGTACGGTTTATACCTTGGGGCATAAAGGGTTTTGCAAAAGTTCTAACATTATTAATGGAGTTATATTTTCCTGTGGTGGATGCTTGCAATATATGAAACTCTTGAATATGTGTAATGAATGATTGTCATATCCTAGCTAGACGGTGAACATTATATGAAAATCCTTAAAGGGTTCAAAAGATGCCAAAGCAATTTCATTGAGTACCCCAATGGTTGTGAGATTGCTTAACATAAAGAAATATCAATTATGATCTCATTAAAATGATTAAAAAATAATCATGTATTAGTGAAATGGGTGCACATACAAATTATTGGTTATGTAGATGTCGGAAACTGTGTGATTTTTCTTTGAAAAGAGATTTTCCAGCTACCATATACAAAGATAATGATGTATGTATAGCTCTATTAGAATACGAATGCATCAAAGGAGACTGGACAAAGTACATTTCACCAAAGTTCTTCTTCACATATAATTTTCAACAAAATTGTGAGATAGTAGTTCAAAAGATCAGTTCAAGTGATAATCTTGTAGATTTATTAACTAAGACATTGTCAACATCAACCTTTGAGAAATTCAGATAAAATTGGAATGCGTCATCTTTGAGATATCAAGTAAAGCTTTCATCAAGGGAGAAAAATACGCATTGTACTCTTTTACTTAACCATGGTTTTGTCCAAATTGGGTTTTCTGGTAAGATTTTTAATGAGGCAGCACTCAAAGCGTATTATGAGATGATTGTACTCTTTTTCATTTATTAGGCTTTTTCCCATTGTGTTTTTCCTAGTAACGGTTTAACGAGGCACAATATATATGGACATCAAAGGGGGAGTGTTATAAATTTATTGAACTAAGTGGATTGTCCATTGAGTTTATAAATAAACTTAGACTTATCATCTATGTGTATTCCCTAGGTTCTATGAACCTTTTGGGTAAGAATGTATCTATTTATTATGATACTTAATATGGTGACTCTTGGAGTGATTTCTAAACATATAAATAGGGTTGTTCATCTAGCATAATAATATAGACATACGAGACAAGAATACATTTGAATAAGATCATCTTTACATTCTACTCCCTATACCGTTTGTCTATATTATTTGTAGTATATTGCTTATATTTTATAACAGGTATGACAATTTTATTGTTTTATATTGTACTCTTCAACTTATGACTATTATGTTGACCGTTGTGTAGTGACATGTTATTCAAGTAACAATGATATTGATGTCATTACATGACATGCAAGATTAGGTTACATAGGGCAAGATCGAATGAATAGGTTGGCAAAAGAAGGACATTTAGGTTCTTTCACAAAAATTGATATGTCAACTTGTAAAAATTGTCTTGCTAGAAAAATTACGTGTGAACCATTTGGGAATGCTAAGAGAGTTGATTTCCTACTTCAAATAATTCATTCTGATATATGTGGTCCATGGGATGTGAGGGATAGGTCTGGTGCTATATACTTCATTACATTTATTGATGATTTCACGCACTTTTATTATGTCTATTTGATTTCTCATAAATATGAAGCACTTGAGTTCTTTAAAAGTTATATGAATGAAGTTAAAAATCAAATATATAAAAGTATAAAGGCTTTAAGAACTGACTGAGGATGTGAATATTTGTCAGAATAGTTTGACGAATTTTGTGTTTGAGAAGGGTATTATGAGACAGTTAACTATTCCTAATACACCTCAACAAAATGGTACAGAACATGATTAGACATGACAAAATCAATGATGGCGCATGCAAATTGTCTATCTCTTTCTAGAGAGATGCATTATTGACTACAGCTTACACATTGAACAAAGTTCCTTCTAAATTAGTGTCTTCCCCTCCTTATGAACTTTGTACTTGTCATAACATAAACCTGAATAATTTATGACTGTGGGATTGTGTAGCATACATTTAGGATCGCTTTGGTGAGTTTGGTAAACCAATTCCAAAAGGAAAGAAATGTATCTTTATAAGGTACTATGAAAGCTCCAAAGGGTATGTGTTCATTGATGAACTAGAGGATGGAAGTATTACTGAAATTGTATCTCGAGATGTCAGATTTTTGAAATTGATTTTCTCAAAAAGGGTGAAATAGATGAAGTAGATTATCTCTTTGAAATGTTGAATTCAGAAGATGATCAGATAATGTTGTCAAACATACTTGATAATACAATTAATAAAGAAATGATTCATGTTCCAAGTGGGAGTTATGAATTCCAAAATCCTATAGAGGAATCTAAACTTCAAATACGTAAGAGTAAAAGAGAAAGTGTACCCAAAACGGTCTTATGAGATTGAGGATTATGTTTTCTTGGTATCTCCTACATAATTGGATGAACCTAATTTTGTAACTGAGGCCTTATCGGGCCCTGAAAGAGATGAATGGGTAAAAACAATGAAAGAAGAATTAGAGTTCATGAAAAACAATAAAGATTGTGATCTAGTTGACCTTCCTAAGGAACGTAAGGCTATTGGGAATAAATGGATTTTTATAGTTTAATTTAAATCGGATGGGTCAATAGAAAGACAAAAAGCACGATTGGTGGAAAAGGTTTTACTCAAGAAGTTGGAATAGACTTTGAGGAAACTTTTTCACCAGTTGTAAACTTCACATCCATACGATTACTTTTAGTTACTGTTGCACTTTTAGATCTAGAATTACACCAAATATATATATATGAAAATTGTTTTTCTCAATGGAGGATTAAACGAGGTAATCTATATGGAACAACCAGTAGGTTTTGTTGTTAAAGGTCAAGAAAAGAAAGCTTGTAAATTGAAAAGATCAATTTATGACCTAAAGCAATCATCAAGGCAGTGGTATCTAAGATTTCAAAAGGAGGTGACCATTGCATCAATGTGAAAATATCCAACCAAATTTTGTAATTCGATCTCTTTACGTAAATGATATTTTATTAGATGGAAAGAATTTGGAGTATATGAAAATTTTCAAGTCATGGATTTCAAAATCATTTGTTATGTAAGATATGAGTGAAGCTGACTATATATTGGGTTTTAAGATTCAAAGAGATCGTTCCAAGAAATTTTTGAGTTTATTTCAAGAAACTTATATGAAGGAAATATTGGAACGTTTTGGAATGAATAGTTGCAAATCTATGGATACTACTGTAGCAAGATGTGAAACTTTAGGCCTTGAAATGTGTCCAAAGATTGAAAAAGAAAAGGAAGACATGTCTCGAGTTCCTTATTCTTGTGATGTCAGGAGTTTGATGTGTATTTGTAACATTTCAAAAAATGTACTTGTCTAGTGAAGAGCCTATTAGGTTTTAAGAATAGGTATTGAGGTACATAGGCATCCCATTGTCCAATACTTAGTAATATTGGGCATGTTAGAAAATATTGACTTAAGGTGTTAGCCAATTTGTGTATGTATACACAAGTAAATGAAAATATACCTTGATGTTCAAATGCTCCAATCCAAGCTTGTTTAGGAATTGTACCTACAATGAAGACCCTAAGCTAAAATAATCTCTTCAATTCTTAGCTTCATCGCTTACTCACATTAGTACTAGGCATCCAAGTGTCAAGCCTAGGTAACATAGCATATCACCATTTAAAATGACCATGTAGATTAAGCAGTGACCAAGGACATAGTGAGGATCCTTGGACAAGAAGTGAACTTTCCAGAAGTGCATGGTTAGGAAAATGCACGGCAAAACATGTGCAAGCACATATGCTACCAACGGTCGAGAAACCAAGCCCAACCGATTCGGTTAGGGCTGTTAGGGAGCAGGCGTGTCGGACCAAGCCAAGTGGGGCCGAGCCTCCTAACCTATACTAGGTCCTAACTAACGTCCCTAACTAACTAACTAACCTAGGACTAACTAAAATTAACTAACTAGGGTGCCCGAAATCCTAAGAACTAACCGGGTACACTAGCCGAGTAACTAACTAAAGAAACATCCTAGTACCTAACCTAGGATGGTCCAAAGGGGTTGGTTATGGTCCAAATGACTTAGGGGTACTTTAGTAATTACCCTAGGTTACTTAATTAATAAAATTAGCAACTTAATTAATTAATTTAAATGGTCAAACCCGAAACCCTTAAGCAAATTTTCAGAATATGACTAGGTCAAATGTTCTCCTATTTGTAGTCGATTTAGGAGGGGCATTTTGGTGATTTAAGTGGAAGGTCTTTAGGGTAATACATGGGACGTATATATATTGATATTAGGTCAATTTTAGACCACAATTACATGTCCCAAATCAGAATCAAACGAAATTCTCTCAATCCCTCAAGAACGCTCTCTTTTCCAAACTCCATTGAAGAACAAGAAAAAGCTTAAGAAAGTAGACGAAGGTTTCGAAGTATCCAATCAGATTTCGTGGATTCTTCATATTTAAGGTATGGGTTTTCACTCTTGGGATTCCTTTCCCCAAGAGGTCCTTTTAAGATAAGTTTTCAAGAACTTCAAATACTAGGGTTTTTACTCTATAAAACGGATTTTATTCTTAACCCTAGATTTATGTTTTTCAATGAAAAGTAAACGTTTTCTATATCTAATTTTGCATGAATTTTTGAATAATTGATTGATAATGTTTGAATAACGTGTGATGTATGATCTTTCTTTATGTTATGGTTTCGAATGGGTTGTTTGTAGTGTTTGATAACGTGAAAACGTTAGGGTTAGAATTTAAGGTTTGAATGAACCCTTTAATGACCCGTTTACCTTCTCCTATGCTATGCATTGATCTTGTACATGATTTTATGAGCTATTCTTGATTATGTCATTGATTATTTCACTATGTATGATTATGAATATTGCATGATGAATAAGATTCTTGGAAGCAAGAGGTCAGTCTTCTAATTGTGATTACTCTAAGATGTTTATGCTAGCCTATAAGTCATGATGCTATGTTATGAAAGTATGTATGATGTTGTTATGTGAATATGCTGGCTATGAACATGTAAATCATGATATTATGATAAGAATATGAATATGCAAGTTATGATACTCTCTTGTATGCTTTACACAAGATGATTATGCCATATAAGTCTCACGTATGAAGGTTTACGATGAAACGACAATTATCATCTAATCTAAAAGAGCTCATGATCATGTTATACAAGGATATAATCTCCTATGACCTATGAAAAGTTTTCGAAAGACAAATTAAAGGTTATTTCAAGAAAAGGGACTTAAGCTAAGCATTGATGAACTAGATATGGGAAGTGTCCCTTCCCTAGCGGGAAGGTAGGTTCACAAATATTCTCATGAGATTGAGGCTGCCATGTAATGTGGAACTATGGGTCTCTAATACATCTCCTAGTTCTTGAATTATGTTGCCACCATAGGATACTAGCTAGTGGATCCACCTAGAAAGATATGTCATGTTCGGTTCTACTTTTACAGGTAAACCACCTCTTTTCGGTGTGGGGAAGACACTGGATTCCATGTTTAGCTCACATGGTCTATGTCGGTTAATGCCTATGTTCCCTTATGTAAAACGAAAGACAAGTAAATGAACGTTGCTAGGGTGACTTGAGGAGTTGGCTTAGTATAGGTAGTGGTATGGGATGCTACCTAGACATTATACAAGTTGACTTTAAGGGAAATCCTAGGAGATTGTTCATAAGTAATATGATGATATGAAAGATATATGTTTATGATATATGATGTTACTTTTATATGAATATTGGCTATTATGATAAATATGTTATTTGGCTATATTGCTATGTTAATGATAACTAACTATGTTACAAGTTATATGAAGCAAAACTTTACTTATGATCTCCTATCTTATCTACATGGTTGTGTGGGGTTATGGGACTTCACATGACCATTGCACTTGTAGGTTGGGGATGGGATCATGGGTAAGTGTTTTGTATGTTATGTTTATATGATTTATTGAATATAAAATGTTAACATGACTTTATGAGAATATGCCTTCGATTATGATCATGTTTTAAGTGATGGAATCGTTACTTGTATATGTTATATGGTATGTGCATTGAAGACTTTCATATGACTTAGCATGTTTTCTAAAGAATGATAAATGATACTTTTTCATGCATGTCCCTATGTGTTATGTGCATATACACATACTTAGTACATGTGGCGTACTAACCCCATTACTTTATTTTACTACAATTGTAGGTTCCGGCCATTAAAGTTAAGCAGGTCAATTTGAAGAAGCTTGGAACTCTTCCTCCAAGTCATGGTAGGTCCTCAAGTTCGGGACATTACCATTTCAATTTCCAGCCTTATGAAGATTTAGTAGTTTTTAGAATACGTTATTTCGTTATGTTCTTTGGATTCTTTTGTATTAAGGCCTATATGGCATATTGACTATTATTGGCTAAGTCCGAATTTGCACTCTTAGATGGTTTTATATATGTGAGACAAGTTTTAGAACACCGTATGAATATTAAGTATGAAGTCTAAGTATACTTCATTAGTATATTAAAAGTTTTTAATTTTTCCGCAATTTTTAATGATCACATGTTATGACGAATGCTAAGAGGCTTGTCTGCGACCTCTGAGAGGTTAACGACGCCGGTCTCATTCGGGATATGAAGTCCAGGTGTGACAGTGTTTATGATGTATACTCGCGCAGACATTTGTTGTGCCATGAGTCTGGTTAGCAGGTATAAATCCAATATTGGAAGAGATCATTCGAAAGCAGTGTAGAGAATATTTAGATACCCCAAGGGGACTGCGGATCAGACATTGTGTTATAGTGCATCTAATTTGTTGATAAGAGGTTATAAAGATGTTGATAGAGCTAGTGACTGGAATGATAGAAAATCAGTATCCGGTTATGATTTCTTACTAAATGGCAATGCTATTTCATGGAAATTTAAGAAGCAAACTTGTACAATTCTTTACCATGGAATATAAATTTGTGGCTTGTTCTTTAGTACAAGAATTTGTTTGGCTAAACAGATTCTTTGAGCATTTGAGTATTGCGAAGAATTCTTAGGGTCTCATGATTCTATATTGTGATAGTCAAGCAGCTATCGCATACATGAAGGATCCTAAGTATCACAGCAAGACCAAAAATATTGCCATCAAGTATAACTTTGTGAGAGACATAGAGGCAAGTGGAGAAATAACTTTACAATACATTCCTACACGTGAACTGATAGTTGATCATTTTTCGAAGGCCATCTCTAGAAACTTGTTTGAAAAAACATGTTTAAGGCTCTAGGTTGCATAGGATTTGATGATATTTATTTATTGTAAAATAACTTGATTGTTATAATATTTTCTTATGTATAATACTATTGAAGTTATGTTTAAATATAATATGAATGTGATATTTTGTAAGAAATAATGTGTTGAACAAGTTGTGAGATTGACTCTCTCACACGAGTAATCGCCTATTACTTTTAGAAACGTGAAGAGATGAGTTTCACCACCATATATGACTTGTTTTATGAGCCAGATAATAGTTTCTCTAAAAAATGAGTTTGAGGGTCATTGTAAAGAGAAGCTCGGGTTTGACATCTAGAAGTGTCTAGACCAAGATCTGTATGATGTTTGAACGATAAAATAATGAGACACACGTACAAATATGAGGTGTAAACATCCTACCATGTGTTTCATACCACGTGTGTTAAGCGATTAATGGGTTAATGAAAGAATGGTTCCTTGCTTCTTCATTATGTGAGACCCCGAAAATTTAAATTAACTTTTCATTTGAATACCTTTGACCTTTTACTGTTTCCTAAAGTTTCGATCGGTTTTTTCTACTTTAGTGTGTTACTAATAGCCATGAGTGATTTGGCAATGCGGTACACGTCTAGGAAAGCAGTTGATATGAAACAAATAAATTCGAGTAGAAAGAGAAGATGCTTAAAATGAATAATTTAACTTTGATACACAAGTCGGCTAGTACACTCGAGTGTATATAAAGCAAAATACGAACTCGAGTTCACCTCTTTAAGGGTATGAGGGATCGAATAAGTAACTACTGAAGTAGTGAAAAAAACTCTGAGATATTGTGAATATTAGTGTCCTCATATTACTAGTGAATTATTTCCATATGTGATGGTATTCCTATAGTAAAAACTAATAGGTAAGTTCTTAAAGCTCACGGATCATACGAACTATTTATCGTGTGATATTGGGTGACTAATTGATGTCGAATTGCCTTGGGTCTTGTCCACCATGTGTTAAGTGAAAGATATAAGTTTTTTTAGCTCATGGATCGCCCATGTGAATCCAACCCAACCAGACCCAATAAAGTTTTTTAAAAAAAGATAAATGATATTTTGAAAAGAGTGGGAACGGTTACATGGTTTTAACCGTAACATTCAATCCCTTTAAAATAGTAGTTCCCGTTTCAAGAAAAGGGAGAGAAAAACATCGGAAATAAAAGAAGAAACAAAAAGGGAAAACAGCTGACCATTAATTTTGTTAAGATCGACATCAAATAATCCAAGAGGATATTCAGTTTGTAGATTACACTTTCTTTCCTTTAGATTCAAAGTTAGAGTTTGAGTAATTATTCAATTCGTGAATATCATTATGCTACAACATTCAAGGTGCACAAACATGCTTCTACTAATCTTGTAGGCAGAGTTGGGAGAAAACGCATACAAATCTATATCAACCAATTCAAAGAAATTATCCTATGTCGTCAAACAATATTCGATCTCATTATTTTGCAATAAATATGACAAAATCAATAGTTTTTGACGTGTGAAAGAAAGTGTAATTAGTCCACACACCAATGCCATCAAACAAAACTTGATCGAAGAAAACAAAAAGGTGAGACTTTGATTTTACCTCTCAATGGTTGATCATGGTACACTTCTCAAATCCAATGTTTATAGATATGTTTAATTATGTCCATATGGATGAAAAATGGTTTTACTTATTGAAAAAATCTGAAAGGTATTATCTTCTTCCAGAAGAAGAAAAGTCTAATCCATATCGTTCTTGCAAAAACAAAAGTTTTATCACAAAATTTATGTTTATGACAGTTTTTGACGTCCTGGATTTGACGCTGATGAAGTTGAGTTGTTTTCGGGAAAACATTCATAGTTAAAGGACCAGTCAAGCGGAATAGCAAAAATCGAATAGCAGGAACTATCAAAACAAAACCAATTTTATCTGTGACTAAATATATAACAAGAGCTTGTTTGATATATAAAGTTCTTCCATTCATTCGATCAAAATGGCCAACTTCGACGTCAAGTGCACCCATTTTCATCCAACAAGATAATGCAAGACCACATATTGGTGTTAATGTTTTGGAATTCATGGAATCCGCTCAACGGAATGGATTTGATATGAAGTTATGCTTTCAATTCCCTAATAGTCTTGATCTTTAACGAATTGGACCTTGGATTTTTTAGAGCAATTCAATCTCTTCAATATCAAAATGCTCCTTCAAATGTTGATGAATAAGTTGAAGTTGTTGAAAAATACTTCAATGAAATGAAAGTAGAACGATTCAGTTGTATATTTTTAACTTTGCAGTGCTGCATGAATGAGGTGATGAAAGATAGTGGTGAAAATAACTATAAAATGCCTCATATGAACAAAGAAAGACTAGAAAGAGAAGGAGATCTCCCGCTTCAAGTTCGATGTGATGCTGTTAATCAACTTTTAGCTCTACTTCAACAATGATGGAATTACAAGTATTAAAATAACTTGTATTTTGTTGTACATTTTGATGTAAAGATTAGAACATTGCAAATTTAAATTAATTTTTGGATAGTTTAATGTTTATGTTAAAATCTTGCAATGTGTAATTTACTTTTGGAACATTCTAAAGTTTTTGTTGGAGCGTTGTAAATACAACATGTTGAAGTAAAATTGTCATTTTGGTTAATGTCAGAAAATTTTACTTCTTGAAATTTATATTTGAAAATTTTTATTTTATTTTTGTTGTGAATCTTAACTAAAGAAAAAAGAAGAAACACTAATCAAAGTTTTTTAAGTGAGGACAAATTTTGATTCTAAATTCTTTAATATTTTAAAATAAAAATAAAATTACATTTTGTCACGACTAGGAGCACCCCCTAGACGTAACCGGCGTCTTTGTCCTCGAAGAGGACTTGGACAAGCCCTTAGCATTCGCCATAACATATCATAGGTCAAAAACGTGGAAAAATTAAAAAAAATTACATATGCATAGTGAGATTTACATACACCTCTCGCATACTACATATAGGGAGTTTACATAGACTCCTCACATAGGAAGCTTACTTAGGCTTCTTGTTTAGATACCATAACAATACATAGGAATTTAGTTTAATACTTTTTACTCTATATACATTCTTTTACATATTTAAAGTTATTTTATAAGTTTTAGACTTCATAAAACACCCCCAACTCTTTACGAAACCTAAGGATGTTTTACTAGTTCAATTGCACTACTTTTCGGACGTCTCGGACATTTCTTAACGTTTTAACTCTAACACTTTCTAACTAGTTTCAATACATTAAATTAGGTTTAAAACAGTGTTTTAGGTCTTGGTTCATCATGTGAGGCTCTAGGCTAAGTCATGAACTTTCGGAGTGTTACACATTCACATTTTGTGACTTCACAATTCGATCAATAGTGTAAAAGAAAGAAAGAATGTGATAAAATGGTTAAAAGAGAGAAAAGGATATGAAAAAGTGTTTAAAGTACTGTTGATCGTTAGAAAAAGAGAAGTCTTTGTACTCTAATGCATTTTATTGACATTTAAAAAAAAAAGAATGCAACTATTGAAATAATGAAATTCAAGAAGATTAAATAGGGATCATGTCATTAAATATTTATCTAATAAAAAGATGTGTCATTCTTTTAGGAAGTACAAAAAAGAAATGTGAGTCACATAAATTGAAATAGAGAGAGTATAGGATAATATGATGTAGTCACGTCAATTATTTTATTAATCGAAAAAATAATTCAAACTCAAGTATCAATTATAATGATACTCCTTAATATAAACGGAAAAGGGTCATATTTGCCCTTGAATTCTTATAAAAGGGTCATATTTATCCTTCGTCATACTTTTTTGATATATTTGTCATGACCATCCAATTATAGGCTCATATTTACTCTCGTACAGTTAAATATTGTGTCACCATTTTTATTAGTCTATGTGGTGCCTACGTGGTTCCATGTGTATGTGTTTTTATTAGAATTGAAATTTTATTTTCTATTTAGTATTCTATCTGAGCATTTAGTAAAATTTGACCCAACCAAAATCAAAAATCCATTGATCTGATTCCAAAGTTTTGCGTTTGAAACTGTCTACATAGTCCGTGAAACATCTTTCGACCAGAGAATTATACATTCTCAAGCTGTCACGAACTTGGAGCTGATCGATCATGCCGGTCATTCTAAGTTTATCTGCTTCAGGAAGTGAATCCAAATCTCCAATCACACTTTTATCCATCTAGATTCCTCAATTTGATTCACCGTAGTATGCAACTTTGAAATCGGGTTAATGGGTCTTCATTTTAGTTGGGTTAGATTTTACTAAATGGGTCGGATAGAATACTAAATAGAAAAGTAAAATTTTAATTATAATAAAAATAAATACACATGGAGTCATGTAGGCGTCATGTAGGTGCCACATAGAGTAATAAAAATGGTGACACAATATTTAACTATACAAGAGCAAATATGTGCCCAAAGTTGGATGGTTAGGACAAATATATCAAAAAAAATATGACGAAGTATAAATATGACCATTTTCTAAGAGTACAAGGACAAATATGACACTTTTCCGTAATATAAATATAATTTCTTATTTTCAACAACATAGTTTCAAATTTATTGAAGTTGTCATTTTAAGCTAGAGTTGATTTTCTAAATTTATGTACAAGTTTTGAGAATTTCTTTCTAATACCATTTTTATCTCATTTAGGACAATAATATCATTCAACTTTATTTAATTCATCAAACTTAATCAAAATTATAATCTTCATTTTTTTTAAAAAAAAAATCTTTAAATTATTCTTCATGTTTAGAAATATCTTAGCACATTAAAAATAATATTCGAAGGCATTTTCAAAACTTAATTATTATTTAAATAATCAACTTCTCTAAAATTATGATAGTGCTTTGTGAATTGTCGTTTACTTCACACTACAAAAGTTGAACTTTATTTATTAGAATTCTTTATCCTCTTCCTCCTTATCATTCTCCAACAGGCATACAAATCAAACAATTAATTTCTTGGTGAAATTCCACAAAGTATAAGATCGTTTTTTTATCATAGTTTTTAATTACCATATAAAAATAATTTGCATAAGAAAAAACTTTTAATATGTCGTTATCATTACCAACACCTATAATATTCAATTCAATTTTCAATATTACATATACACATACACCCTTAAATAGAGAAAAATAAACATATATTGTTCTACTAAATTTAAATGGACATAGTAAAAGAGAAATGCCGAAAAATAAAAAATAATTGGTCATTTCCCATGTTATGGTTTCCGGTTGGTTTAGGGAAAAATCCAAGTGATCTCTTTCACAAATTTAAATCAAATGCAAATGGTATTCTTTACTCAATCATCACAAATCTCTTGTTAAAATCCAATTAAGTATAAGACGTTTTTGATCAAAAAAATTTGGAAAAATTAGTAAACTAGTCACAATTCCTAACTTAATTAATAACAACATCTACACTTTAAAATATTTATTCAAAATGTCAATATTTTAAAAATAATTTGTATCCAAATACTATTATTTGTCTTTTCTTTTATTTCTCAAAACAGTCCAACATTAAATATATTCACTACCCATTTAAACTTCTTCTAGACTTTAATACCATTAAATTTATTTCCATCTTTAAGATTTTCAAAAAAAAATTCTCTTTTACCATTTTCACCATTATTCTCTCTCATTGTTGAAGAAGAAATAATTATTTAAGTTCATAACGATTTGTTCAGATCTATCGATTAATTCAAGAAATCTCTCAATACATAAAGGTATTTTCGAAATCATCATTTATTCTGCAAGATTTCATGAGATTTTGTGTTCGAAATAAAAAATTATGTTGAATTTTGGAGTATGTATTACAGATTTTTCGTTATTTTTTCGATTTTTATATGAGTTTGTTAACATACTCATCAAATATTTATGCATTTCAGAATTTTAGTATTTGAAACACTATTTTTTATGATTTTGGTTTCATATTTGAGATTTAGTAGATTGTAATTTGTAGTAATCCACATAAGCATTCATACATAGTATATTGTTTGGTTTTTTTTGTATATTCATATTTAATAATTTCGAATTTTGCTTATAGGGTTATTAATTCACAAATAAACACGGATTCAGATTTGAATTTGGTGAAAAGAATTGGAAAAAGAGAACATACCAGACGAAGAAGAAAGAGAGAGTCAAAGAACAAGGTTGCGAAGATGTATTCATATCAGAATAATATTCATATTAATTTTTGTTTGTCAATTATTTTTCTTTTACTCATCATTTGTATTTTTATTAAGAACATTGTATTTCTTTTTTATTTGTAGACATTCAAATACGTATCTCATATGAATTTGTATTTCTTAAGCATAGATGTATCCTATTTTTTAACAGTCAATTTGTATTTTTTTAGAATATTGTATTCTGATTATATCATATTCACTATGTATGCTATCTCATATGAATTTGTATTTCTTAAACATATATGTACCATGTTTTTCAACAGTTAATTTGTATTTTTTTTAGAATATTGTATCCTGATTATTATATTTTACTATGTATTCTATCTGTTTTCCAGAATCTTGTATTCTTATTTCTTTCATATTCAATTTGTATTTATTTTTTTAGAATATTATATCCTTCCTCAACAGATTTATTATTTCCACCAAGTATGTTATTTCCCCCCCCCCCCCAAAATCTTGCATCCTTTCATAAATTATATTCATATATATTGAGATACTATATATATATATATATATATATATATATATATATATATATATATATATATATATGGCAATCAAGTAATACAATTTTGATCACCAAAATACAATTTGTAGTTTGAAGAAAAAAAAATCAATTTTAATTTGAATGGTAAAGTGAGCACATAAAATGTAAAAGATATTGGTATACAATTATAATGAAAACATAAAAAAGGAAAGTTATCTAATAGAATGAAAAAGGATTTTTTTTTTTTAAATTGTAAATGCTGAGAATTTTAAGTGATATGTTCCTTTTCTAAAAAATATTATCTCATCATACTATTTTTTTGTATTTTATATATTATTATACAATATTCTAAATAAAAATTAGAATAACTAGAAATACAAATAAAATACATATTGAAATAAATACGAAATACAAGATTTTTGAAGAAACAAATAAATACACATAAAAAAAATATATAAATACAAATATGTTTCTTAAATAACTATAAATTCATTTGGCATACCTATTGGAATGAATATAAACTAATAATAAAAAAAGTTAAGATTCTGGAGATAAAAAAAAAGAACAAAGTTTGAGTTTTATTTGAAAATGTAACTGATTAGAAAATTAAGTGATCTTTACCTTTTTTTGAAATATTCTCTCCCTTGATTTTCTCCCTTTTGTTATTAATAATTGTAAAACAAATAATAAAAACATAAATATGATACATAACGAATTAAAATATTGATATTTTTACTAAATATTGAAAGTATTGCTAATGAACCCTCTTAAATATTAAAATATTGACATTTTGAAAAATTTGTCAAAAAATTTCCCATGTAAAAGAAAAAGTTAATAAGAAATATATGATTGTCATTACCGGCATTTTATGATTATGTACAACAAACACACACACAAAAACAAAATAATAAAAGCGACATGAAAGTTATATATCAACAATAAGTTAAAAAGAATAATGCTAAATGGCCAGAAAATTTGGCCAGAATTAGTTTTTTAATTATTTTAAAATAAATTGATCTTTTTTCCATTTTTGAATTAAAATGTATTAAAGTTAAAAGGACAAAAATATTTAAAAAGATAAAATATCAATCTTTCGAAATTCTGATCAAATTTTCTGATCAAAGACTTTTTCCATAAGTTAATACGAAATTAACATTTAAGCTTGCAAAATTTCTCTGCAAACTTGCAAAACATTTGTTGAAGCATTTGATATTTGTATTGGAAACGTCAAAAAAAATAAACAAGAAGATCGGTTACTTACAATTTAATACACATAATTGAATAATTACTTCTAATAACGATAAGAAAAAGGGATAATTTTAAAGAAATCCTTCTAGGTTTTGCTCTATAATACTGCCCTCCCCTGTGGTTTATGATATTACGTCTATCTCTCTTACTTTCATTTTCTTGTAACCAATCTCTGAACCTCTTTAAAATAATAAATTAATTTTGGATTTAACATTTTTACCCTTCTATATATTAATTTCTTCATATTAACAAATATGATATAAAAATAACTCATTTAACAAATACTTTAAAAAGTAAATAATCACAAATATGTGTGTGTGTGTTTTTATCAAACAAATATCAAAGTTTTCATTTAAGCTGACCCACAATTTTCACCAAATATTAACTCTTCATCTCCATTTCACCTTTACCAATTCACTGATGATTTTATCCCACAATAACCCATCATTTTTTTACAACAATTTCTTCAAAAATCGAAGATAAAAATAAACTCCTCAACAAAAATTCGATAAGAACGATTAGATTTTGTTCTAGTTAAACATTTCCAAAAGTTAAAAAAAAATGATCTAAGAAATAGAGATAAACCGTTAAAATTAGATCTAAGCTTGCATGAGTGGTCAATAATGGAGGAAACGGTTAGTTACTCAAAGCAATTGAATTTGTAATTTCAAATGTGACGACACAATTGTCGATTGCAGCAGTAATGTGTTCTGTTTAGATTTTGAAATGTCAATTTATTGTAAGAAAATGTTTTTCTGGGGGTGTATATACCTAATTTGCTTGCTTTTGCAAGGAAGATGGCTGACTCTTGAGAAGACGTATGGAGAAAAATTGAACAAGACTGATAAAGTGGAAGTTTGAAGAGAAAGGGATCTCTAATTCTTAATAAAAATTATTTGTGTTAGATTTATATTTAAAGTATTTGTTAAATGAGTTATTTTATATTTATATAATATTTATTAATATGAAGAAATTTATATATATAAGAATAAAATTGTCAAATCTAAATTACTTTGTATTTATTTTAAATATATTCAAAGAATGATTACAAAAAAATGAAAATCAGTAAGGTATACGTAATATCGTAAGCAAAACCTGAGAAGATCTCTGAAATTACACCTAAGAAAAATGATATAATAAAGATAAGAAACTCGCGAAATGGTAGACATTGTATAGAGGTTAACGTCATTAAAAGCTTTTAATGACGAATTTATATTTTAAAAAACTATGGAATGTCTAGAAAACTTTGGGTAGAAAAAATGTCCCAAAAAGAAAAGAAAAAAGATAAATATGAATGTAGAGAGTATCCTAAGACTTGGCCCAACTTAGCCAGTCTATCCTTTCAAAGGAAAAACGTAATAGGAAAAATTTGTTTGAAACAGATTTTTTTAAAAAAAAAAAAAAAAAAGTTTCAATGTCTAGTAATGCAAGCAAAACACACCATAATACATGTATAATGCATCAATAGTTGAACTTCAAGGGGGAATGCCTAAAAAAATTGGGGCTCCCATTGCAGTAAAATAAACTATAATCATCACAAAAAAATATCCCCCAAAAGAATCACAACAGTTCTACACATCAATTAGCAGTACACAATTGAGTCTCTCACCTTAAAAGAAAATAAGGATCAAAAGCATCCCATGCCAACTCATCAGTAGTCTTTTTGATCAAATCACACGAACCTTGGCTGATCATTTTGTTGTGCAACGTAACTACTAATAACAATAAATTGGAGATTAATGGGTTTGTAAGGAATGGTTGTATGGCCTCACCAATTTCTTCAACTTCAGGGAGCATAGACTTTCTATCTTCTGGTTTCCCATTAAAAATACAGTTTGACAATGAATAAAAGGCAAGTAAATTTGCATAGAGAGGTAAGAATGCATCTTTGTGGTTACCAACCCCACCAATCCAATCAAATCCTCCCTGTGCAGCAACATAATCTTTGGCAAATAATACTAACTTCCGCGCAAACTGCCTCCTCCACTTCTGCAAGAAGTCCCTCACATCACCACCTTCACCTGAGGTTGGAAGCTTCTCCAAGTGAGAACAACATATCTGGCATATCAAAAGTTTTTCTTCATGATGGTTGTCAATCTCCTTGTCAAAGACACGTTTGATAAGATCTCCTTCAGAAATAACACAAGCATGGTTAGCAGAATCAACAACCCTGCGGCAAAGGAAATCAAGGTAGTCAAGACAGTGACCAAAGATTGATGAAAGATGATTGAAGCTCTTCTCAATCACTTGCTCTACTTGGCTTGGGACCACTCCTGTCAGGAAGCTTCTTTCACAACTTCTACATGTAAAACAATTCTGGACATCCAGGGCAAGTTTCTTCCTAAGACTCTCATCTTCATCCTCAAGAAGCCTAATGCATGAAAACCATAAATCCAGGACTTTATGGGCATATATATTAACCACCATTTCTTGCTTGAAACAGGAACACAAATTGCCATCAGGAATTTGGTTATTGTAGACAAAAGGGCCAATAACCTCAGCTTGGTCCAATAAGCCAGATGCTATCATAGACTCTGCAGCCGCCCTACGCATGTTTACAGGCTCTGATGCATCACTGTGTTGTTCAATTAGGTCAACATAATAGCTGATGCACTCGTAAAAGACAGATAATTTAGACATATCAGATGGATCATGGTGGCTGACTTCACCAACTTTGACATCTTGCAAGCCTACAACTGAACTACTTAGTGAACCAGCAAATTGTTTAATACAAACCCCCATGCAACAAAGAAGCATCTCTCGAGTCTTCGATTGCCTAGTGACCTTGTACAAGGAAACCACCTTGTTCCAAAACTGGAGCACGGACTCGCTATCCATATCACCAAAAAATTTAGGATAATATTCTTCTCCATTATTCTGATATTCTTTCAAACTCCAGCTGTAGATAATCTTCAGAATGTAGTTCAAACATTTATGGTTATTGTCCAAAGTTAAAAGTTTCATCACAGTGGTCTGGAGATCGATGCTGGTCAAGCAACTTCTCTTTATCTCACTATATTCTGGTGTCTTGAGAAATAAAAGAAACCACTTCAATGTTGCAATCCGAACTTCATATGAAGTGTCAGAGATAGAACGTATTAGCCTTTCCTTGAATCTGCTGAAAGAAATTTCATTTAAAGATATCATTGATAAGTTCGAACCAGGAGGGCCTTTGGATGGTACTAACAGATACTCTTCAGCAGCTTCTTTAGATGTTTGGTAAACACAATTGAAATATGAGCATGCAGCTTGTTTCCGAAGTTCTGAGGTAGTTGGATCAAAATATGCTGCTGCACAAACCACTCCTAAATCTAAACATACTGAAGATGACCTCCAAAGGAGTTCCCAAATGACATCAATATTTTTGCTCATTTGACATGTTCTGGCAACACCCAGCATGTTATCTAGCACCTTCAAAAAGCAGCTGTTGATAATTGGGCATGGACATTGCTCAGGACTCCCAATCCATGCACGTGAAGCAAGAATATGAATTAGTTCAGCAAGAATGTTATCTTTTTGGTAAACATCAGCTAGATCTCTGCAGTTCGTGTCAAGAAGAGAGCTCAACTGCAATAACATCCCATGAAGTGAATTGAAAGAACTATTAACTCTATTGGATGGTATAGACAATTCAGAATTCACAACGCGCTCCCCAGTGCCAGGTAACTCAGAGGCAATATTTAGGAGAACTAGCGGAAGTTTTTCATTAGACACTAGACCTGTTAGAGCTCTGGATGCGAGAACACGAATGCGCAAATTACTCTGGACTGAGCATTTCCTAATGAATGGCATGAAAAGGAAAGGGTCCAGGGAATCACCAGCTTCACTTGCAATTGGAGAAGGCTTCAGGCGAGATAAGAGAATCAGGACTGGACATAAGCTGGGATGAACAACTTTAGCAAGGTTGGACCTTAAATGTTCAGATGATCCATCTAAAAGTGACTCCGTTGCAATTTTTAGCTCATTAAATAAGAATGAATGCAAGGGAGGGTACCTACAAGACGAGCAGTCAGGAAAATGACTAGAGAATATCTTTTCTGGTAACAAGCAAATAAATTTGTTTTCCATAAAACAAGACAATGTTTCACTAATAACTATAAATACAACACAGTGGACGTAAGAACAGAATCTCCAGTTAGTTCAATAAATGAGAAAATGCAAGTGAGGGTACCTACAAGATGAACAATCAGGAAATGATTAGACCATCTGTTTCGGTACAAGCAAATAAATGTGGTTTCCTTATAACAAGACATTGCATCAAATCCAAACCATCAATATAACAACTAGTGGACATAATCATTTCTACAGATTCATTTTTTCAATCAAAAGTTTGGTGCACACTTCAGAACGATGCAAGATACATGAAAATGCAATTAACTAAGTATTGGTTCAGATATACATGTCAAGCCAAAAAAAAAAGTAGAAAATTCAATCCCCAAATTTAAAGCCTAACACGGAATAAAAAAAGAAGCAAACAAGTTTTAGACCAGCGGTGGGGATTGACTTGAGAGTATTTCGGGGGAGGGCAGTGTTATCAAAGGTGCGCTTTAAGCGCGCTTAAGCCCTGAAGCGAGGCTCAAAACGTGTTGAGCTCTTCGCCTCGCTTTATGTGCGGTTCAGTGTTCGTCATCAAGGTTCTAAGGCAAGCTTTTCCTTGCCAATGAGCCTTTTATGAAGAACTGAAACTAAATAATTGATATTTCACTTAACCATAAATTTTTTTCAATTTCTTTGGTAATATATTTGTCATTCATGTTTATAGTTATTAGTCTTGGACTAAACATATATATTTGTATTTTTTTTCTCCCTTTGCGCCTTTTTTCTTAAAACCCACACTTTATTTGCGCTTAAAGCCCCCATGGACCTTAGCGCTTTTTTGCGCTTTTCGCCTTTGATAACACTGGGGGAGGGGGTGAGCATCTTCGAACTTCAATGTATGAACGATTCCTCCAAGTAAAAAAGCAAAGCCTCCCAATTTATAACAACAAATGAGATATTTAAAGTTGTGCGAACAATTGAGGCATTCAAGTCAAGAGTCGTACAAACGACAAGAGTGACGATAAAACTATTGGGAATTTATTGCAAAAAGGAATGAAGATCTACACATGGTGTTCATTGACCTAGAGAAAGCATATGATGAGTACCACAAAAGATTCTTTTGTGGCCAATTATTATTTATATTATATTCAATTTATTTAACTTTAATTTTTATTTTTTCTATGATGATGACATTGACTGAAGCATAGTTGTTGACATCATTTATATACAAAGGACAAAAGAAACTAGTTAACTGATATGAGTTACATCCACTTCATTCTACTGTGCTGTCAAGCAACAAGAAAATCAATGTGGGCATGGGCAAGCAATCAAGTGATGAGCCATAATTTGACAAATAGTCTCAACGAGCATGATTGCTTTAAGTGATAAGACTTTGATAGTCTCAACGAGCATGATTGCACCAAGTGATAAGGTTTTGATGAGCAAGAAGATTTTATCTGATCTTCAAATTTGAAAAGCAACCTTCTCCTTCAATAGCAAGGGACAATACAACCATCCAATGAATATAAAAACCATAACTTAGCAGAAGCATGTGATCCAAGGTCCAACGAAATTAAGATAGCATATAGATAACTATAGATAGTCAAATAGAGGCACATAACACAGCATAGAAAATTATGATATATAAAAATCATAAGAGACCCATAGTGTTATACCTATGAAAGAATTCAATCCCAGTTATAGCACGCCTGGCTGATGCCCGCTTGTGCACGTTTAGAAATCCAATCATGCGACGAACCAAGGCAGTATAAGCAAGACAAGCACTATTCCGTACTTCCCAGTGTGGAGAAGAGAAACAACGTATCGAGATAATCAAAGCCTCAGCAGAAAAACCTGATGTATCAGTTGCTAGGTTGGTATCATTAAAAGCAGCTTTAAGAACATTGAAAGCATGTACAGTAGGAACGACACCCTCATCTCGAATCTTCGAGATCCTTTCAGCATCATAAATATCAGATGCAATTATAGAAAAAGTAGCTGGACCAGCCTCCACAAAACCATTGCTGGTATCAGCACTGAAACTACTTGCTTCGGTATGATCTGTTAAATACTTATTAGCCACATCTACTAACCACCGTAATGCCCTTGGCAAAAGCTTTTTTGGTGTGCCCTGTGGCTCTGAAAGGAAAAAAGCAATAAATGCTGCAGGAATACCAGCACTTCTCCTTAGGAGATCATCCACAGTTTGTCCCTTGGCTATTGTTCGTTCCATAAGTTGCTCCATCCAAGACTCAGTCAACTTACAAAGTCTGGAAAAAAGAAAAGCAACCTTAGCAAATGGATTCAGAATGCATATCTATCATCTTTGTTGTGAACTTCTCTGCTATGATCCTAACAATGAAAGTCCAACATCATCAAGTGCAATATTTGTACTGATTCAAATCCATCAATTTTCTAGTCCTCAAAAGTATCAGCAGTTATCTGCTAGAAGCTACTTTCAACAGACAAAATCAGTAGCCAGCTTTCAAATAAGAAGGTTAGCATGCTGGAGAAATGGTGCCACAAAGAAAGTATTACTTTTTCCTACGATCTAAAGAGGAGAGCGGCAGTGTTATAGTTTATACTGTTACTCCACCTATAAAATCTGTTACAATTTCTGTTTTCAATGTTGTGCATCTGCAATATTCTTTTTTTTTAATTTAGCTTTTTTCCTTGAAGGACAATGCAAGGGGAGGGATGAAGTTGGAAAAAAATAGCCATAAATTGGTATTGCCAAAGAAACAGAAAATTGAAAGAAAAGAATAAATGATAGAACTAAATAACAATAACAGAGTAGCAAATGAGTTATCAAGAATGTTTTATCTACTGAGTGCATGTCAATACCTCAGTCACAGAGCAAACAAAAGATAAAATTACTCCACAGTACATATTCAGATATTTCCTTTTTCCTGTGAGTTGCTCACGATTGCATGAAAATGAGTTCTAAAAGAATCAAATTAAGATAAATCTTGCATATGACCTCACTAAACACTTGTTGCAACATGAATCTTCAAACAACCAAAGATAAAGTTCAATTCCAATCTTCACTAAGAGGTAGCATTAGAAGTGGAATCGAAAACCTTTAAGATGTCACCAACTGCATCAACCCGAAGCAAGTTTAGAAGTGTAAATTTTTTGTCTCTCTTTTTCCTTTAGATGTCTGCTTTTTTTCGCTTTACAACATACAAGATACTCAGCGTCTCAGCCTCACAAAAAATTTATGTTGCTCAAGAAGGTAAACAAGCTGAGCTCAATCTAATTAATTTTAAGCTCACTAATGTCATGAGCAGAACTTAATCTCTCTGATACCAAGCTCTCTAGTTCGCAGACCCAATGGACTGGAGAGTTCCCTTTCCAATTTATTATTTGTTTTTTCCCCTTTCCACATTGGGAAAACCCAAAGTACAAAGATATATAACCCTAGAAGGGGTTGCAGCACTGATGACTTTGCTGATCACTGCTACTAGACTCTCCCACTTTATTGGCGTCTACATCCCTGCCTGTCTGCACCAGCCATCTACCCAAGCTTCCTCCCGTAGTATTTGGTCATTCTTAGTTAAACAATGAGAATTTTCCATTTTCAGATAATTAACAAGAAGATAGATGTAAAGGAAACGTCCTCTGTGAAACAACAGCTTCTTTCAGTTTTCTGACTACACAGAGATTTCTAAAATTATTTTAAGCTAAACCATGGTAACAATACCGCTTACAGCTGTGGCACTGAAACTCCTGCAAAGACAAACAAGCAAGTAGAAAATATGACTGCCGATATAAGAATCCAGTACACATACCTTGCATCATTTGAACAAAGCAATCGATTGCAAAGCGCAGTAAATCCAGCCCTTGTCTTATCGATAGCTCCATTATGCTTCACTTTCAAAAGGACTTCCAAGAAATGGTTGCCAATTACCTCGAGTTGTTTCACATCAAGTATTGTTCCAGATGTCGTATTGGATAAGACATATTCATGAACAACTTGGGAACCTGATTCTGAAACATCTGAAGTAGGCAAAGGAACCTTTCTTATTATTGTTCCCAAAAGAAGGCTAACCTGAAGCAATGTAGATGGGAAGAAATTAATTCTTCTGGAAGTTTTAAGCATATAAACTTCATATAGTTGACTACAATTTATGATTCCTTCTGTTTTTATATAATACTGGTTTTCAGGACAACTTGCACACACTTTTTGCGTATTCCATCAAGTACCTACTACCTGCCACCGGCATTCATCAAGGTTTAACCGAAATGGGAAAAAATCACCTAGTATTTATCATTCCTTCTTTAGCCACACAAAGGTTGCAATAGAAGGGGAAGGGTAGAATATGCATTCTATTGCAACTAGTTGAACTAAGAACTGCAAAGTTACTAGGCCTGAGTACAAAACAGCAAGGAGAAGAATAATGATGGCACAAGAAATAGTGATGACACAATTTAACCATTGACATAAGAAATGTTTCATTAAATAATTAGCTACTTTGACAAAAGGGATAATTAGTCATTCTTAATACCTCTTTCATAGCAAGCCAACAACCAACCATAACTATCTGCTCAGTTTGCCTGCCCTCCTGCACCTCTGTTGTATTTTGTTCCTTGTCTGCCTCATCCATCTCATGAGGAACATCATCTAACAAAAGAGCATCATCACCCATTTCATCCATATCATCAGGTAAGTACCAAGCATCAGCTGATACCACCCAAAGGGCCAACGAAGTAATTCGCATGACCAACTCCAAAATCTTCTCCAATACCCCTTTCATTTCAGATATACTGCAGACTATTGCATCAGAATCCCAGTCAAGTTCCTCAAATGTGTATCGAAGAGTAAGCAGAACACCATGAACAAAGCTGTTCTTACATGCTTCTGAAAGATCCTTCTCTCCATCCTGAACTACTGCATCCAGCCAATCAATCAGTGATCTTAGATATTCTATTGCTGGAGGGGCAAACTTACACGCCTTATTCTCCTCGGTTGGCAGCTTGGACAGTGGTTGAGCAGATACATCATTAGATGAGGCATTAACAACCCAACCAAGTTCCAAAACATACTTTCTGAATATGAGTCGTAAAGTCAGAGCCCCAGCATCACTTTCTCTGACACGTGGACTATAGACTAGCTTCTTAGCCCAAACAATTGTTTCACTAACCATGTCCTCGCTATGAATTCCTGGAAGAGGAGTAGGAAAATGCAGCAGAATATGAAAAGAACTCACTCTAAGTCGGTCCCAACTATCAACAATTGATCCAACCAGCAATAGAGTTGATTCAGGTAAAAGAAGCCCCTTACTGTAGGGATAAAGAGAGAACTGAGGAGAAACAGCATCAACCATTCCTTCTGAAGGAAGCACAATAGACCAAACATTTAGCATTATTAATAAAAGCTCCATTGCCATTATCTTTCTCTCATATGGAGCAGAGGGGTAGCATGAAAAGAACAAAAAGCAACTTAGCCACTTCATAAAGTTAAAAAGTTCATCTGCCCTGTCTTCAAACATATCCCCTGTTCTTTTAGCAACAGAATTTCTACTTGTGTCTTTCCGTGCAAGAGGTTGCCAACTTCCCTGCTTAACCTGCCTCTCCAATGCTGTTCGAACCCGAGAAAAGAATTTCCTAAATAAGCTTGTCCACTTCATCTGGAAAGCAGTTGAGCAACATCTCATGTTCAAAGGAACTGCTACCTTCATCAGACTGAGTTCCAATGATGATGGCAAACTTGCGGTCTTTGGATTTATGAACAGAGATTCTGCTGCATCAATCCGAAGTGACTCATCAATATGGGTAAGTGCCAAAACCAGATATTTCTCTGGGACTTTTATTTCAATCCCCTTGATGCAGACAATAGCATCTTTGTTTTCCAAGTTCTGCCTCACGTCTTCCGGAGACAACAAAGAATCCTTGCACCAATCAATATCCCCTTCCAGCAAAGCAAGAAAACGAGAAACCTTAAACAATGAAACTAAAACAGCCACTCGTTCTTCAAGCACAGGAGACACCCCCCTAAAATCCAGCTCAGTAAGAAATACTTCACCATTGTCCAAACCACATCTGATGCCAATAAAAGCGAGCATCAGAAATATAGCATCAACATCCAGTTCAAGTAATACTGGAAGTGCATAGGTGTTAAGATTTGAGCGGAGTCTTGAATGTCCAGAAGCTAGGGCCGACAAAAGTGGAGGCAGGCAATGACCCCTAAATCTGTTGTACCCATTTTCAATACCATCACTACTCCAATACTCATCACGTAAACACTCAAGAAAACACTTAAGAAATGTCGTTGAAGCACAGCACACATCATCATCAATGTATGCCTTTATTGTTTCAAACAATAGATCTGGGCTCATACTTAAAAGTGTCCTTGCGCCCAGCCTCTTGGTGAGGGATGCCAAAGGAATGTATCTTCCTTTACAACGTGGTCCCAGGCGAAGAAGATCAAAAGCAACCTTTCTCGTGAACAAATTGAATGTATCACTACCCTCTGCCCAGTGTAGACTGGCCTGAATGTCTAAGAAGAGATCAAATATAAGATGCACTTGTTTGACTGTTTGGTTCAAAGGATCTTCCAAATTATTCCACACTATTTGCAATAATCGTGTCCCAATGTCCTCAGAAATGAGATCATAATTTACTTCAAGACTTCCATTCTTATCTAACATTGATGTTTTTACATGCTGCAGGCAAATCTGCATTACCGTGAGAGCATGAAAACTGAAGTGACTGTCAATTGGATTCTCACAAAAATTACAAAGCTCAGGCAAAATTGCATCATAAAGGATCATTTTGATTGATTTCTTGTTATCTCCAGAGTCCCTAACACTACCAAAGCTATCATTTGATACAACAAAACCGGTATTCAATACTGTCCTTGAGACTGCAGTTAAAATACCTCTAACCAAGCAAAGTCTGCTCAACGATGAAAATTTACTTAACTCATCAACCAAATTGCCCTTAAATGGGATTTTCTCAAGTACACCCTTAAATGCAAGCTTAGAAGACACAATGGAACTCTCATTGAAAATTCCTCCCATGATAAACAGTCCAAGCTCTTGAGGGCTAAGACAAACCTGCAGAGCCACACAAAAACTCACCCCTGCCGCCACTAGGCAATCTCTAGAAAACGATTCCGATTTCAAAATACTCAAAACAGTAACCAGAATTCTCTCTAATACATTAGAACCTGCATTAACAAACTTGGAAGGAAATCGTTGAAGCAAGTAATACATACAAGAAAGAGCTTCCTGGCACTGTTCCATAACAACTGGTGACGGTCTAGACCAATCATTGATCTCTGCCAATACAGAGCTTAACCCCAAAACCACATTCAAACCAACCAAAACTGCACACTCGTCAACAATTTCGACCAAGTAACCCAACTTGGGGGTGCTCATCATAGATAATGCAGCTCTAGAAACACAGAATCTCTTTCCATTTTCACCATATTCCTCACAAAGTTGACGGAAACAGTTTTGAATCAGGGTATGAAAGTTGTTGCACTTAACAAGCACGGATAGTAAAGTTCTATGCAGAGGCTGCGAATTCTCCAGCAAAAGAATCTCCAGATAAAATCTGGAAGCTGTAGATATTGACTCGTCATCGGCTTTGACATTTGAGAGTAATTCAGAGAAAGATGAAGCGAGTTTCTTGGCATGATTGAGCTGAGAGTATGTAGAGTTTAAGGAGACAAACTGTTGTAGTTCGGAGTAGAAGTGAACTGAAGGTGTTTGTTGAAGTGCTTCAATGAAACTTTTGGGGAATATTACGGCACTGTACGTATAACGATGACGATGCTGTAAAGCTCTCCATTTAGCTGACATAATTGCAAAGGAGGTTTTTCTTGCCGGAGAGGCGGAGGCGGAGGTCGTTGCAGAGATCCTTAGGGGTTCAACAAGGGTTTTAAGAAGAATTGAAGAGTTGGGAAACCAATTCACCTAACTAGAGAAAATCAATGTGTCAATTAAGTCTTTGGTTTGGTTTTCGGTGACATATCAATCAAATCAAAAAATGGTTAAATTAATATTTTTAAAATTTTTTAAATTTTTTAAAAATACAAAAAGTACTTTATTTTTAAATTTTTATAATTCAATACAAATTATTTTTAAAAATAAAAAATTATTTTCTTTTTGTCTCAACGTTCTCTCTTTTCTTCTTCTTCTTTAGAAATTCAAAAATTCGACTATCTACTCTCCGACTATCTCCTTTATTTTCCTCCTCATCTCCGGTCGTGACTCTCTCCCCTTTCTGAACTGAAATTGTGTTTGACTTAAAATGGATAAGGTATTTTTTTTGAATACATTTACAATTTTCAAACAACACTTCTTGGATTAATGAACAATATATTGTTCTATAGATGTGAAAATTGAATAATAATATAATGGTACCTTTTATTTATTGTTTTTGAAAAAAATAATCAATCAACCTAAAAAAAACTCTAATTTTGAGGAGATGTATATGTTTTGTTAACATTCAGTGAAAAGTCATTTTTTGTTACTTTTATTATTCTTTTTGTGGCCATTTTGTTGATATAATTTTAGAAATATAGTCTTGTTCAGTTGTCCAATATATATTTCATTTGTTGAAAGATGTATCCTATGTTGCCACATTTTAGTGATATGTTGGTGCATATTCCAACAGAGTTGTCATATGTTGGAACATCTATGCGTCAGGGCAACAAAATGATAATCTGTGGCAACATAAGATTCATAATGGCAACAGAAAATTAATTTGTGGCAGCAGTAGGTACATCTGTTGCAACATAAGATTCATCTGTGGCAACATAAGATTTATATGTGACAACATAAAATTTATTTGTGGCAACAGTAGGTACATCTGTGGCAACATAAGATTTATATGTGGCAAGAGAAAATTCATTTGTGGCAACAGTAGATACATCTGTGGCAACATAATGTTAATTTGTGGTAACAAATTATTCATATGTGGCAACATAATG
>JABWTJ010000166.1:65000-192500 GCA_016801875.1 Solanum sitiens
TTGGCCATTTGTGTTTTTTTCAAAATTTTGCGAGTTTTGATTTATCTGCTCTACAATGCATACACTGTTTCGCGTCCTGTTTCTTTTCGTTTATGATGTTTCTCTCGATTTCTAGAGGTGGTGTAACTCATGAGAACTCTTATTTCATATAAGGACAGAATTACATTTTCAGTTAATCTTTTCATGTCTCTATATAACACTACAACTTTGAAAAAATATTCTAGCTATAACTTACTAGGACATGCTTATCGATTAAATATTTGCGCTTGAGATTGATCAATGCCTATTCTTGATTTATATAATGAAGCATGTCCCTGGTTGTATAAGTTACATGAAGTATGAAGTTTATTTTAAGCATGGCATGCTTCCAATGCGAAATCATTGAAATATTTGTACATCTCCTTGGTTATCCGACTGTATTTTTGGTATATATTTGTTGGTATGGGTACCTTCATGTTGGTGATTTTCAGGAAAGGGACTCTCAAAGGGCATAAAACACTATGAATGTTTGTTGTCCAGTTGCTCTCTCTCTTTCATTTCCTGAAAACTTCCTTTGTTTTTTTTTTAAGTTGACAAGTTTCTCTCTTTGTTCTTTCATCTCGGCCAAGTAATTAGAAGGATCCCATGATAGCTTTGTAATATATCTTTTCTCTTTCCTTTCATGAGTGTTGACACATAATAAATTTGCCCGTATCTATGTGAAGGCGAGGACATTATATAAGAATTTATTCACCAGCTTAATGCATGCTAAGTGCGTTTACGCAATGCAGTTCGCTACCAACATAATAGTTCAATGATTTTAGTCTATTATGTTTGATTAAGTAGTATGGTCATGGAATTTTTCTCTTCTAAATGACGAATTGAATATTTACCTAAGCTTCATGTGCCTCTCAATTTACTTGCTGTCAAGAATTCTAAAATGTTAAGTTCAATCTCACTTTTAGGCAAACAAAATTGTATACCAAGAATAATGTATAACCCCCTTTTTAAATTATATTTGTACTTTAGATTCTCATATAACATCACCACTGCATAGTACATACCGAAATAATCTGCAGTATCCTCTCTTGTTCCTTAGAAGCTACTTGCATTAATATTGTTTATTTCTTTTGTGGGACTCAAAGAATAAATGCCTATTCATATGCTTCACCAGATAGTTTATGCATGTTTTAACTTATTTTGATGTGGTAGAAGATACATTCATAAGTTTTGTATTCCAAATTTTACTTATACAAGTCTAAAAAAGAAATTTTAATATTTAAAAAATCTCGCCTCTAGGCACGTAAATGTTTGTGCAAGTTATCTTATATCTCGGTTAACAAATGACTTCATGAATTATCTTCTTTATACTTTGGGATGATTTTTTAGCCCATTTGCTAATTTATTTTTTTATTCTTTTCTCACATGTATGATTAAGGAAAGCTCTCTCCTATATAGAAGATCATTCATGATTCTTTCATTTGATCAATTTTTTATGATAGATTCACCAGTGGTAATCTCTAATTGTCAATTGACTATTTTTCTTGTTAAATTGTACTAATTTAATACCAATTGATTTATGGTAAAATCCATGTATTGATGTTTCCTATTACTTGTTTATTATTTGAAAACATTGACTTAGTATAAAAGTTGATCAAGTATACTTTTTAAACTTGAATGGTTATGATAATATCATTGAATAAATATCAAGAATGTGGGTCTAGTTGAGTAGAATATTTTTTTTCCTTTTCTCTATTCTTTACTTATTGATATGTCCTCTATATTTTACTACAGAAATAAGATTCTTTCTATTTTGTCCATACGCTTCAACAAACACAACACTCATACACTCTCCAATGCAATAATATTCTTACGTACTTCCTTATAAGTTTTATTGTTTTTGTGGCTGCACAAAGTTTGGACTTCGGTTCTTACATTAAGTTTTGTGTGCTTATTTGAATGTTGCTTAACGAATTTGTGATCATTGTTAGAATTATAATCTATGGTATATTCAAGGTAGTTACTTCATTATCTATTTTGTTATGTTGTCTTACTTCTTTGTCCTTATAAATCTACTTTTTTAATAGTACCTTTAGTGTTTTAGTATTTTATTTTATGGTACTAAGAACAAACATACTCTCACCCCTTTGAATATTCTTTGCACATACACTATAAAGCAATGACGTTGCTTGGAATTCAATCGTGGCAAATGGAGAAGTCAACGCGAGAAACCGAGCTAAAGTGGAATCATTGTCACCCCAAATGGGGTATGAGGTACATTTTTTGGAAATAATGAAACACAGATAAAATATACTTGACTTCTTGTATGAAGGACATATAGCTTTATAAGAATAAGGAAACTCGTTATTCCTTCCAACTCTAATTTTATATCACCCTTTTAAATAGTTGTCCCTCGTATTATAAAATTGGGAATATAGTTTTGGTAATGTTTAACCTAAGGAAGTTTAAGGAACTGCGAGGTGTGCACCATAAATTAGTGCAAAAGTATGAGGGACCATTTAGGATCGTAGCAAAGCTGGGAAACATCTCATATATGTTAAAGTTACCACCTCATCTCAAGGTAATCCCATCTTTCATTATAGTGGGCTCTAACAATAGTGTGATGAAAAGGATGACCCCAACACAAAGTTAGTCAAGTCAGGCACCAATACCATCACTACCTTGCGTTATCGGGAAATTGAGGCATTTATTGACTACCAAGCCCTTGAAAGTTTGTATTAATTTCAGGACCCCAAAATCCGAGCTTGATTAATGGGCAAGAATATCCTAGGTTAAATCCTCAAGAATTACGAGGAGTTGGAGAAATTGACCATTTGTCATTGTACCTACATGTCGATCGATGTGAGAATTCGTCACCTGAAACACAAGTTATTAGGGATTTCTCAAAGGCATGAAAGATGATACACTCAAATTACACTTCTTTACAGAAGTATAAGCGGTCGTATCAAGTAAAGAACCCAACAAGTAGGTTGGGGTTGATCCCACGAGAAAAATGGTTTAGACTTAACTTTAATATACTATTACGTCTATTTAGTCAAGTCCTTTCCGAAAATAGTTAATTAAAGGGGGGATTTTTGTGCAACTAAAGTGTTCAATTATTTCTAAGTAAAACAAGTAGCAAGATTAAAACTTTGGCTTTTATCAAGTGGTGAGAGAAACTAGGGTGTAAGTGTTCACCATAGGTTCATAACTCGGTAATCCTAGCTATAACAATTCTTTCCTAGTATCTTGCATGCAAAGTGATAAGCTATGTATCTCTAAATCCTTGGTCCGGCATTTAGAGAATTTCACCCCGTACCTTGGTCCGGCTACGTGTGTCTAATTTACTAAACCTTACCTTTACCTCATATTAAGCATCATATTCGATATTTGGCTTAGTTACTACTTTGCACCAATCAAAACTAGCCTATTAGATAGTGTCCACTAAATCTATGTTGATAATTATTTTCCTATTAACTACCCCCTTGGTCCGGCAAGTAGAAATAGGGCAAGCTCTAACGCGTGCACTCGTTAAAAAGACTTCTAAACGAAAGAATTATCAATACATGCAAGAACATATCTAGAATTGTTATTTAGCTAGTTTTACCTTGTTAATCACCCATGGTTCCCACAACCCTAGTTGTGGATTTAGTTACCTATGCTTAGAAATACACAATTTATGATTGATAAACAAGAGTTCATTTACTTTGATAAGTTTGAATAAAATCCAGAAATCACACTTGAAATAACAAAATTTACTTGATAATCGATTCCGGAAACTTGAATAAATTGCTAAATTGCAAAGTCAAAGCTCCAAGAACAAAGTATGAAAAATCATAAAAAGTCTAACCCCCAAAACGAGGTTTTTAACCCTATTTATAATAACAAAGTCCTAAATTAAAAGGAGTCCAAAATAAGGAAAGTCTGTCCAAAAAATGCGGCTTTAGTCGACGACCCCACATACGGTCCGTCGATGGAACGACGGACCGTCGACTGCCTCCGTCGGTCCACACTTAGCTTTTTCTTCAGCCTTCATTTTTGCATCTTCTCTGATCCAATCGACGGACCAACAGCACGGTCCATCGTCTCACTTACGACCCGTCGATGCCTCCGTCATTCCATACTTAGTGATTTCTTCAACATCGGGTACTGGGACTAATCTATGATCTGATCGACGGTTTGCCAGGACAGTCCGTCGATTAATCGACGGACCGTCGATCCTTCCGTAGCCCCACACTTAGTCAAAATTCCCCGAGTTGCTTCCAGATGCTTTGACCTCCAGTCGACGATCACCACCCACGGACCATCGATGGAACGATGGGCCATCGATGGCTTCGTGGGTCACTTCTGCAATGATTTCTGCACAGCCGTCTGCATTTTTGATTTGGACAACTTCCCTGCAAAACACAGATAAAACACATTAAAATTACTACAAAAAGGCGCTAGACACACACTAAACTTAAGGAAAAAGCATTGAAAGTACCGTGAAACCACGGTACATCAACACCCTCAACTTAAATTCGTTGTTTGTCCTCAAGCGACGCACTATGAATCACCACAATACTTTTGTAAAAAAGTACTCTCTTTTTAAGCTTTCACAATCATATAGCTATCAATCCCAATTTTTTTATTGCTTTAGTGCATGCTTTTACTCTTAGGATAACTAGGCTCCTTCATGTGGATCAGACCATGACACAGACTCACCACACACCGCTCCTCTCCTCTTTTATTTCTCACCAAGGCACCAACTTTCCGATATTGCAACTAGTGTCCTCACTTCAAAAACAATATCCTCCTTCTTTTTTTCACAGTGATTTCAAATTTGAGTATAAGGATCATTATTCAACACTCACGCTCAGAACAAGTTCACACCTAATTGATACTTGTCGCCATAGGCTTGCCCTTATTTTCACTGCTTTAAGTTCACCATGTTAGACTCTTAGGATCACGATAGGACTTTCTTGGCCTGTAACGTAGGCTCAGGGTCATGTATGGTACATATGGATACATTTTAGTGACTTGTTGCCCTCCTTGACATTATGGCTAAGCATCCTACCTCTTTCATTGTCTATTATGCCCTACTTTTCTTTTCTTGTAATCTTTGCCTTATTTCTCCTTTCTTTCCCTTTTTGTGGAAGTGACTCTTACTTCTTTTCCTTTAACACTCTTTTTCTCTCTTTTTCTTTCTTTACTCAATTAAAATTTTTGACTGAGTCACCTCTCTTATTCACTGTTTCTTTTCTTTTCTACATTACTCTTTTCATCCCCACTTTTCAGGACTTCACTCATGATAGCCACCCTCAACTCATGGTTTCGCCATAAGTCAAGGTACACAATACCCAAGATTGGGTCAGGGACAAGACGAGGTCGGTTTCTGCATTAGCCACCCTCAACTTATGCTTTTGGCCTAAGTTGAGGTGCACATGTCCAAGGAGGGACCAGGGCCAACACATTATACCCAGAGAAGACAATTTGGTGTAGAAAAGAAAGGTCTATTTAAAGCTCAATAGATTTGGATCAAAAGGGGATCAATTTCATTTGGTTTTCATTTATTTAGGCTAAAGATTGGCTAATCTGAACAAGGGCCTATGATCTTTTCCTAAATGTCTAACACAGATTCCTTTTTGCAGGACTAACCGGGCAAGTTCTAGCTTGGTACCATCAGTGGAACAATCAAATTTCCTCACACTATCTTGACATTTCATTACCCTATCAGATTATCAGACACCTAGTTCGAGTGTTAGATTTGAGGGTTATGCAGTGGTGCATCTCCATATCATGCTTAGAGCCAACACATTCATCATTCATTAGACCTAATCATGCAAGCATTATTTTTAAAATGGGATATCATTTATATTTAGCCATCATGCTTCAGACTACACATTTCATACTTTGTACAAGATACTAACATGCCCGTTCAATAGTAAAATAACCAATCTCTTAGGGCAAAAGAACACAGGCAAGAAAACCACCAAGAGAGGATATGAGTTGGGCTACTCAGACTTCACCCTAACACTCACTTTCCATTTACCCCACCCCAAACAAGAAAGCATGCAATTGTTCCCAATGCATAAGAAATATAATAACAAGGTGGTAGGTGAAGCAAACCTGAGGCGCATAGCGCCAAAGATCACCAAGCAGGCGGGTCCGGTTGCCCAGAACCCGCTCCATCAGTAGTAGGGACACTATCAGTAGTGTCCGCAGCAATGTCGGCACCCTCAGTGGTGCTCCTCTCAGCAATCTCCAATCGGGAGATAGACGCCCCAGCAGCTAACTCATGGGCCCTCATCTACCGGGCCTCTTCATAAAGCAACGAGGCTCTCATCGCAGCCTCCATCTCTACTCGCTCCCTCTTCCTAGCCCTAGCACCCTCACCCTCACTAGTATGACTGGACCGGTGCCTCTTGGCACAGTCACGTGGCGGAGGCGGTGGTGCAGTGGTGGTCTGGAACAGTGCAGTAAGCACCGTATCCTCAGCAAGCTCTGCAGGTGCGGCCTCAGGCTCGGGTACCCGCATATCTAAGATGGCGTCAACATCAGCCCTCAGACTCTCCACGTCTGCCTGGAGATTCATCAAATCAATGGTGTGGGCTCGACGTGCGAGGACTCGCAACTCAAAAGTGTCGAGGCGCTTGTGGACCGCCTGAATCCTTCTCTCTATCTGCTGAGCAATCTTTTCTCAAGATGGTCCTCAGCCTCAGCAATGGATCTCTGCATCCAAGGATGGATATGGTGCAACAAGGTAGCCATCTGGGCCTCTAACTTCTGGACCCTAGAAAGCGGGACCAGTGCTGCTGATGAAGGCGTAGATTGGGAGGAACTCGGTGCCCTGCTAGTGCCCGGGGTAAACTTGACCGGGGCGGTATCGGTAGGCTCTGATGTAGCATGATCATCCCCTTGGGCTTGCTCTACCGTATCCGCCAAGTTCTCACCTAGCGGCTGCACCTCTACTCTGGGCCCTCTCCGTGGTGCCGCCTCATTGGCCTCGTCCCTAATGAGACCAATATCTACTGACCCGGTAGGAGTACGGAGGACATCTATGTGCCAGACGAGCACTCCAACAGTCCTGCACAGCTGAAAGATCATGCAGGAAAATGGCTAAGTGGTAGAGGCTTTGAAAGCCCTTTCATGAATAACCGAGATCAACAATTTTGCAAAGTCGATCTCAAACCCTACGACTATCGCTACTACCAAGACGCCCTATCCCAGGTAAGTATATTTTCCGTAGCTGTGTGGGATAGGCGGTGGCGGACCAAAAGCCAAATGAACTTGGCTGCAAACGTGAGGTTGGCCTTCTTGATAAGGCCTCTATGGTCAGTCACCTAGTCCGCGCCCTCACCATCTATAGATATATGCTGGGCAATCCACCTCTTGGTGGACTCTCTCAAGTGTCTGTCCTGCTGAAAATGTTCACTCTTTGCCACATTCCATCTGTAATCAAACTCAGCAGTGATGGGGACCCTCTCTGCATCAGTGGCCTCATCGTAAAGGAAACAACGAATGGTGGGAGGCAAAATATCCACCCGGCAGCCTCAAACCTGGACATATGTAAGTGGTGCCTGTTTGGCGGGGTTAGCCCGCCTGTCCAAAGGCCCTCAGAGAGACTCTACGTAGGAGGCGTAGAATTCTCCAACCATCTCCTCGCTGTAAGGTCCCACACTCCTAGCCATCCACTCGAGCTCGTGGCGGGTGAAAAAGGTGTGTATCGTAGGGACGTTGTGTAGACTCCCTATCAGAACCCGCCGCTCCACTGCTAAAGTCCGAGTCATCACCCCTTTATCATTCAACAACTTAGCATCCGTGTAAACCTAGTATTGGCCATCTACGCACTAGCGGTCGGGCTGATCAGCAACCGGTGCAGGGACCTCAAACTGCGGTGCCGGAGTAGACTCTGTACTGTGGGCCTCATCAGATGAGGCAGGGTGGGCAATTGTAGCAGGAACAGTGTCACCCTGCGAACCGGAATCGGAGGCAGTGGCCTCATTCAACCCTGTAAGGTGGGCCGACTCAGAACCAGAAGCCTCCTCGGAGCCAGACGCTCCCTTAGAACCCGAGGCAGACCCAGACAGTGTGCCGGTCATTGTGCGCTCATCATCAGACTTGGAGGCAGTTACTACGCCAGATGCCACCTTCTTGGGCGTGCCCCGAGTGGCCCTAGCATCTTGTCTCGGTGTTTGGGTGCCTGGTGGCACGTATTCGGGATCACGCTCATCGTTCGATGAGCCAATCATCCGGCGTGAAGGTGCGACAGACTTGGACCGTCCTCTAAACTAGACAATATCTGGCTTAGGGGCCATTGGTACCTGCAAAGAAGAGTTATTAGTTATATATAATACTCCTACACACACAAAAGAAACAAATACCAAATTTGGAACACAAAACACAATGAAGTGCATAACTGAACGACGGGCACTATCGACGGTCAGTCGATGAAACGACGGTCCATCGATAGGGTCCGTCGGTGGACACTTAGCACATTTCAGAAGTTATAGGTCCACAGAAGTTGCATTAAGAAACGACGGACGTGCACAATGGTCCGTCGATGAATCGATGGACCGTAGTCCACTTCCGTCGTTGGACACTTAGAAAAATTTAGAAAGCTTCAGAGAACAGGGTTGCAGTTAGAAATGACGGACGTGCAGAATGGTCCGTCGATCAATCGACGGACCGTAGTCCACTTCTGTCATCTCAGATTTGGACTAATACGTGGTGCCGCTATCGACGGACCCCATCGATGGTCCGTCGATTGATCGACGATCCGTAGACGGGGTCTCGTACTGTCGGTCAGAGATATAATTTTTTAAGACATCCATAGCACCCCACAAATAGACAATTTCAAGCACATCAAGACACACAATTTTCACTAGCAATCATCAAACAATTTCGTCATTCCTAGGGCTTCGAATATTCAAAATTTGATCCTAGATACTAAGAGACTATTAAGCCCTAAGTCAGAAAACAACAAATCAACCAACATTCAGAGTTCATTTAGACCATTAGCACCCCCAACCCATTAAATTTCCATCATCCTAAGGGACAAGAAACTCCAATTTTAACAAGTTAATCATGCAAAATTTGTCCCTAAGTCAAGACCCACATACAATCTAGTCATTTTCTCATACAAATGAACGAGAATTCATTGAGCGAATGAGATTGGCATACCTGGAAACTGTAGTGGAGTGAATGTGATGGTGAACTGTGCAACAACAATTGACCAACCCGCCTTCAAACACCGACTGGAAAAATGCTTGGATTAGATGGGAATTTTTGGGGGAGAAGGGTTCTGGGATTTTGGAAAAGATGAGAGAATATGAAATTAGAGGGGAAGTTAGAGTGAATTAATGTGGGAGTTGATGGGGGAGTAAGGGAATAAGGGGAGGGAAACGGTTGGGGGGAGAATTTGAAAAGGTGTGGGGGTAACTGAAAGGGTAATTTTAATATATAACCGGTCGGGTCGGGTCGGGTCATGGGTTCTGGGGAACTAACGATTCCCCGTCAATGGACCGTAAGTCAATCGACGGTCTGTCGACTACTCCGTCAATTGTGCCCTAACTTGAACAATATTGAAAAACCTACCTGGGATCCACGAACATCATCAACGGTCCATCGATGAGACGACGGTCCATCGGTTGGTCCGTAGATCAGTGCACCAGACCAATTTCTGTAGATTTTCTGGTGGTTTGGTCCCTGCACATTGAGCACCCAATAAGCCATTCTTTTGTGTTTTCTGGACACTTTTTAGACACGGACCCTAAACTACTCTCTAGCCAACAGACTTAAAGGAAATAAAAGAAAATTTACACATGACATTGAGTAAAAACCGAAATAATGCAACTATTCCTACAAAGACAAGAAAAACCTATTGTTGGCTAGAGGATACACATTGGGTTGCCTCCCAATCAGCGCTTGATTTAACATCGCAGCACGACGCAGGACTCTTGATTACTCAGACTTCATCAAGATGGTATGCCTCAACCACTTCATTCGCATTTTCCGCATGCCCGAGGTAGATTTTGATTCTTTGCCCATTTACCTTGAACCTTGAACCCTCCTTGTTCTCCAACTCAACCGCACCATGAGGGAACACTTGAGTGATCAAGAATGGGCCAGTCCATTTGGACTTGAGTTTGCACAGAAACAAGCGCAACCTAGAGTTGAACAAAAGCACCAAATCCCCAACCGCAAATTCGCGCTTCTCTATCTTTTGGTCATGGTACTTCTTCATCTTTTCTTTGTAGAGGGCTGAACTTTCATATGCCTTCAAGCGAAACTCATCGAGCTCATTCAACCCATTTAGTCTCTGTTCCGCTGCTTCATTCCAATCCATCTTCAGTTTCTTTATCGCCCACATGGCCTTGTGGTCTAACTCAACCGGTAAGTGACAAGCCTTCCCATATACAAGTTGGTAAGGAGACATACCTATGGGAGTCTTGTATGCTGTCCGGTAGGCTCAAAGAGCATCATCAAACCTCCTTGACCAATCAGTTCTACTAGCATTCACCGTTTTCGCCAGAATTTGCTTGATTTCTCTGTTTGACATCTCAACTTGCCCACTAGTCTGCGGATGGTAAGGAGTGGCTACATTGTGGCGAACCCCATATTTCTCCAATAACCCTTTGAACAACTTGCTGCAAAAGTGGGATCCCCCATCGCTAATAATGGCCCTAGGGGTGCCAAATCTAGAAAATATGTTCTTTTTCAAGAACGCGGTGACACTCTTCCCTTCATTGTTTGTAAGTGCGACGACTTCCACCCATTTTGACACATAATCAACCGCCACAAGAATATACTTCATCCCATGAGAACTCACAAAAGAGACCATAAAGTCAATGCCCCAGACATCAAACAACTCAATTACTAGAATGGGATTCAAAGGGAGCTCTTGCCTCCTCGAAATACCCCCATCTCGTTGGCACCTATCCCAAGACTTGGCAAACTCATTAGCATCTTGGTGGATGGTCAGCCAATAGTACCCACACTGCAAAATCTTATGGGCTGTCTGGGTACCACTATGATGCCCTCCCACAGGCGAAGAGTGACATGCCTCTAAAACACTTAGCATCTCAACTTCTGGCACACATCGGCGAATAAGCCTATCGGCACAACTCCAGTATAAGTAAGGCTCATCCCAAAAGAACTTTTTCACATCATGCATGAACTTTTTCCTGTGATGAAAGGACAAGTCCGATGGAACTATATCACTAGCCAAATAATTCGCAAAATTGGCAAACCATGGAATCAAGTCATGAGAAGCGGCCAATACATGCTCATCAGGGAAAGTATCATCAATTTCAGTCTTTTCACCCAACTCTCGCATAGCTTCATCCTCTAATCTGGACAAGTGGTTGGCGACTTGTTTTTCGGTCCCCTTTCTGTCTTTCACCTCGAAATCAAACTCTTGCAACATTAATACCCATCTAATCAACCTTGGTTTCGCATCCTTCTTGGCCATCAAATACCTCAAAGCAGAATGATCAGTATGCACTATGACTCTCGTGCCAAGGAAATAGGAGCGAATTTTTTCGAAAGCAAATACCACTGCAAGGAGCTCTTGTTCAGTCATAGTATAGTTCTTTTGATCTTCATTAAGGGACTTACTGGCATAATAAATGGGATGAAGGATTTTATCCCTCCTTTGTCCCAACACTACACCAAGAGCAACTCCATTAGCATCACACATCACCTCAAATGGTTTTTTCCAATTCGGGGAAATAACAATAGGCGCAGACACCAACTTCTCCTTTAGATATCCAAATGCCTTCAGATAGGATTCATTAAAATAAAATTTACACTCTTTCTCAAGTAACTTGCACAGAGGATGTGCAATTTTTGAAAAATCCTTGATAAACCTCCGGTAGAAGCCCGCATGCCCAAGAAAACTCCTCACACCTTTTACAGAGATGGGTGGGTGAAGTCTCTCTATCACCTTAACTTTGGTTCGATCAACCTCTATACCCTTCTCTGAGATGCGATGGCCCAATACAATACCCTCTTTCACCATGAAGTGACATTTCTCCCAATTTAGCACAAGGTTGCAATCTTCACATCTTTTGAGGACTTCGGCCAAGTGACTCAAACAACGATCAAAAGAGTCTCCAACCACTGAAAAATCATCCATAAACACCTCAATAATGTCCTCCACCATGTCGGAGAATATAGACATCATACGTTGATGTACCGTGGTTTTACGGTACTTCCAATGCTTTTTCCTTAAGTTTAGTGTGTGTCTTAGGCCTCTTTGTAGTAGTTTTAATGTGTTTTTCTCTGTGTTTGTAGGAAAACTATTCAGAATGAAAACGATAAAGACTGTGCTAAAATCTGCAAAAGTGATGACCTACGGAGCCACCGACGGTCCGTCAACCCAGTGACAGTCCGTAGGTGATGATCGTAGACTGAAGGTCCAAGCAGCTGAAATCAAATCGGGGAAATCTGACCAAGTGTGGAGCTACGGAAGGAGAGACGGTCCGTCAACCCACTCAAGGACCGTCATGGCTAACCGTCGGTGGTAACAAAAAGTAGTCCCAGTACCCGGCTTGAAGAAACCACTAAGTATGGAGGAACGAAGGCCATCGACGGATCGTAGGTCCACTGACGGACCATGCTGTTGGTCCGTCGATGGTAACAGAAAGTGTTAAAAAGTGGAAGCTGAAAAAGATTTGAAGTATGGACCGACGGAAGTTGTCGAAGGTCTGTCGTTCCATCGACGGACCGTCAGTAGGGTCGTCGACGGCAGATGCGTTTTGCACAGATTTTTACTTAAATAGAACTCCTTTTATTTTTAGGAATTTATTATTATAAATAGAACCAAAAACCTCATTTTTGGGGTTAGACTCTTTATTGTTTTTGAGACTTGTGTTATTGGAAGTAAAACTTGGGTCTTTGGAAAATACTTATACTTTCCGAAATCATTTCTTACAATATTTTTCATTAATTCAAGTGATATTTTCTGGGTTTTCTTCAACCTATTAAAGTAAGTGTATTATTCCTTGTTTATTAATCATGAATTGTGTAATACTTAGCATGGGTAACTAAATCCACAACTAGGGTTGTGGGAACCATGGGTAATTAACAAAGTAAAACTAGCTAAATAACAATTCTAGAATAGTTTCTTGCATGTATTGATAATTTTTTCGTTTAGAAGTCTTTTAACGGTGGACAACGTTAGAATTCACCTTGTTGCTACTTGCCAGACCAAGGAGGTAGATAATAAGAAAAGAATTATCAACGTAGATTTAGTATACACTATATAATAGGCTAGTTTTAATTGGTGCGAAGTAGTAACTTAGCCATACATTGAATATGATGCTTTATATGAGGTAAAAGGTAAAGTTTAGTAAAGTATACACACGTAGCTGGACCAAGGAATTAGGGATACATAAGTTACCACTTTGCATGCAAGATACTACGAAAGAGTTGTTATAGCAAGGGTTACTGCGTTATGAACCTAAGGGGAACACTTACACCCTAGTTTCTCTCATCACTTGATAAACATCAAATATTTGAACTTGCTACTTGTTTACTTAGACTTAATTAATTACTTTTTTATGCAAAATTCTCCCCTTTAATTGTTTGTTTTCGGAAAGGACTTGACTAAATAGAAGTAATCATAGATTAAAGTTAAGTCTAAACCATTTTCCTCGTGGGATCGACCCCAACCTAAGGTTCTTTACTTGATACGACTGCTTATACTTCTTTAGGGGAGTATAATTTGAGCGTATCAAATTTTGGCGCCGCTGTCGGGGATTGTGGCTTTTAGATTAACTTTAAGCACATTACCAAAGTTTAGTCAACTATTTCCTAACTTTACTTTTTCTTTTTGTTTTTGTCTCTCGTAGGTCTAGCTTTAGTGTATACCAAGTACACGGAGTCGAGGAGAACCAATACTCTCATTTGATCCAGAACTGAACAGTACACTCCGTAGAATGAACAATCCATAGAATCCTACTAATATCGATGATGAGATTAACCCTCAACTTCCTCCGCCGGTTGATGCTCATAATCAAGTGATTGTAGATAACCCTGGTGAAGGTAATCCGAGGAGGCAACCTACTGCCCCACGCCCTCAAGAATACTATAGGGGAAATGTCAACATCACTGACTTTGACGGGCCACTTGTCCTACCTCCTCTACCACACGGTCATACTTTTGTGGTAACTAGTAGCTTGATACAGATGCTCACCGCTAGAGGTCTATTCTCGGGGCTACCGTCTGAGGATCCACATGCTCACATCGCCAAACTGAGGTCGGTGTGTAAGAGTTGTGTAGGGAGGCCTGACTTGGAAATGAATGTCATCGGGTTAAGAGTGTTCCCTCTCTCACTGACAGGAGAGGCTGCTATTTGGTTTACTGAGTTGTCCTACAATTCAATCTATACTTGGGAGCAGTTGAGGGATGTGTTCCTAGCAAGGTATTACCCGGTTTCTAAAAAGCTCAACCACAAAGACAGGGTGAACAACTTTGTGCATTACCTGGGGAGTCAGTAAGCAGTTCTTGGGATAGGTTCTCCTCATTCTTGAGAAGTGTCCCAAACCACCGCATTGATGATGAGTCGCTGAAAGAGTACTTCTATCGGGGGAAAGATGATAACAATAAGGCGGTGTGATACTATTGCGGATGGTTCCTATGGGGAGTGTACTTATGCAGAGATCGCTGAGAAGTTAGAGAAAATCTCCCGAAATAATAAAGCTTGGAGCATTAGGAAGTCGGATACTGGGAGAAACACCTTTGTAGTGCAAACTACACACAACCCAGCCACAGATGATATTCGTGAAGAGATGACTCAAATGAGAACTGATCTTGGGTTGGTATTGAAACATGTCACTGGGGGTGCAGAGAAAGTGAATGCGGTGAATTATTTGACTAAGCCACCACCGCCGGTAGATGAATTTTACTATGAGGAAGATTCTTATGCAATAACTGAGCAGACGGGGGGTTTCTGACCAAACGCCCAAGGCTCCAATCAGGATAATTGGCACCAAGGTCAAGGAAATCAAGGTCGGAATAATGGGAATTACAACCGAGAGGGTCACTATGTTCGTGAAGGAAACTACAACCGCGACAACAACTTCAACCAGGGTAACTATGGAAACAGAAACGATCGAAGTGGGCCCTATGTTCCATCTCAAAATTGGTAAGTTGCTCCTAGGGATGGTGGAGGTAGTATGGCGCGAGTTGAAGACATGTTGCAAAAGATGATGAGGAGGTTTGACGCAAGTGATGAGCACACCAAGTAGTTGAGAGGTGATTTGGCTAACATTGGGCAAAAAGTGGATGCACATGCAGTCTCAATCAAGCATCTTGAGATGCAAATGGCCCAATTGTCATCTACTGTGAACCCTCGTCAACCGGGTACTCTTCCTAGCAATACCGTCCAAAATCCAAAAAATGATGGACATTGTATGGCAGTCACGACTCGAGGGAGTAAGCAACAATTGAAACAACTTTATTAATATGTTAAAACAACTTTCCATCAATGTTGGTAGAGGAAGCACTAAAAGAAGCAGAGAAGCCCCAAAAGGTGACTCCCATTCCAAGACCACCACCACCATTCCTACAAAAGTTGGTGAAAAAGACCGAGGATACTAAATACCGGCGTTTTATTAATATGTTGAAACAACTTTCCATCAATGTTGCTTTGATAAAAGCTCTTGAACAAATGCCAGGTTACGCCAAGTTCATGAAAGGTATGGTCACTAAGAAGAGATCGGTTAGTTTTGAGGATGATGATAGGATACAACAATGTAGTGCTATTGCTACAAGGTCTCTAGTGCAAAAGAAAGAAGATCCGGGTGCTTTCACTATTCTATGTACAATCGGGTTGTTACACTTCGCTAAATCATTATGTGATCTTGGGGAAAGCATAAATCTCATGCCTCTATCCACTACGAGAAGTTGGGTTTGGGTGACCCAAAGCCCACTGCGATGCGATTACTGATGGCCGATCGAACAGTGAAGAGGCCTATTGGGATGCTTGTAACGTTCCGAAAAAACGAATATGTCTATTTATACGCAAGTAGTTAAAATAACTATATTCTTCATATATGGCCCAATATACATTCTCATCAAGAAATAGGCGTCCCAACGCCCAATATTGAGAAATATTGGGCATAGTATAGAAAATTGGCTAAGAGGTGTTAGCCAATTTCTATATATGTATACTCAAGTATTTAAGATATAATCCAAGCTTGTTTAGAAAATGTACCTGCAATGAAGACCCTAAGCTAATAAAATATATGTCGTCCAACTCAAAAAAGGTATGAGACATCCAAGTGTCAAGCCTAGATACCATAGCACATGACCATTTAAAATGATCATGTGAATTAAGCAGTGCCCAAGGAGATGGTCAGGGTCCTTGGGACAATAAGTAAACATTCCCAAATGAACCATAAATTATAGTTAGTTAGGAAAGTACAACCAACCCATGTGCAAGCACATGTGCAAGACATGTGAAGTAGCGGCCAAAGGAGGGACCACCCTAACCGAATTTGGTTAGGGTAGTTAGGGGGGAAAACGTGCACAAGGGACCACTCCATGTGGGGCCTAACTTCCTAACCAATTATAGACTCTAACCTACTGCCCTAAATAGCTAACTAACCTAGGACCAAACGAAATAAACTAATTAGTGCACCCGACAACCTAAGACTTAACCGGGTGACACTAACTTAGTAACTAGTTAAAAAGACAATCTAGTACCTAACCTAGGATTGTCCAAAAGGTTGGTTATGGTCCTAACAACTTAGGGATATTTTAGTAATTACCCTAGGTTACTTAATTAATTAATTTAGCAGCTTAATTAATTAATTTAAAAGGGGCAAAACCGAAATCACAAAGCAATTTCCAGATTTCGGTAAAGACAAGAAAAAGACAACCTAGTACCTAACCTAGGATTGTCCAAAAGGTTGGTTATGGTCCTAACAACTTAGGGATACTTTAGTAATTACCCTATGATACTTAATTAATTAATTTATCAGCATAATTAATTAATTTCAAAGGACAAAACCAAAATAACAAAGCAATTTTCAGATTTCGGTTAAGACAAGAAAAAGACAACCTAGTACCTAACCTAGGATGGTCCAAAGGATTAGTTATGGTTATAACGACTTAAGGGTACTTTAGTAGTTAACCTAGGTCACTTAAATTAATTAAATTAGCCATTTAATTAATTTAATCAAAGAGGTAAAACCGAAATTCTTACACTAACCTAGTACAACTCAAGAAACATCCTAGTACTTAACCTAGGATGGTCCAAAAGGGTTAATTTTGGTTCCAATGATTTAGGGGCACTTTAGTAATTACCCTAGGTCTATTAATTAATTAAATTATCCATTTAATTAATTAATTTAAAGGCTCAAAACGAAATTCTTAGGAAACATTTCAGATTTGACTAAGTATTGTGTTTTCCTAGTTCTAGTCAATCTAGGAGGGGCTTTTTAGTAATTAATTAATTAATTTATTTAATTAACTTATTAAAACCTAAGTTTAATGAGTCAATATAAGTTCCTAAGACTTATACTCACGTTCAAACTCAAAAAAATACACGACGCAAAAAAGTAAGCAAGCGAGCTAAAGAAAATTAGAAAATTCCATTGATTCTCCTAGGCGATTTCAAGGTTTCTCCAAGTTTTCGTTCAAGGTGGTCTTCGTAGATTAAGTTCTAATTAAGATATGAGTTTATCTCCTGGACTACTTTCTCCAAGAGAATTTTCTTTCCCACGAATTCAACGATCTTGAAACTAGGGTTGTTCCCGTTCTCGTCGAACTCCTTGTCCCTAGTATCCTTTTCGATTTCAATGTTGAATAGGTTAGAGATCATGTTGTTGGTATGTGGTGTTGGCTTTTCTTAACATGTATTGTTCTTGAATGATGAGTATCGAATGAACCTATAAACTTGTAGTCGCGTAAAGTTAATACTATCATGAAAACTAAGAATCGATGATATGCTAAGAACGTCCGTGATTGTGTTAGGTGATTTATGTGTCTTGGCCGAATGTTGACTTGCTGTTTTTGTAACGTTATGAAGATGCTAAATTCATCAAGTATTAATAAGATGCTGTCCAATATGTCTTAAAAACGTTACCCTAAAGTCATGAACTAGGATTGGTTAGGAGAATGATACTATGCTAAGATGTGTCCGAAAATGTTAGGTATGAAGATGATTACGGTTTGTTGTGCATACCTACTGTTAATGTGACTTGTTGATGATGTTGTGTTCATTAATGATCATATTATGCTGTCCAAGATGTCTAAAAACGTTATCACTAAAGCCATGAACTAAGATTGGCTTAGAATACATCCCATGAAATCACATCTTGAATGAATTGCCAATCTTATGCCAATAAATTGGCCAACACTACATTGTCAAACAAGTTGTAGGGAATTGGCTATAATAAAATTATGTTAAATGACTAAAAAGATTGGCTAATGAATAATATACATATCCAACCAAGCATGAAAGAATGTAAAATTGGCCTATGCCAATAAAAATGGTTATGTAGTTTAATATCCCAAATCTTGAGCCAATACTAATCATATGCCAATCTTGTGTAGTTAAAGTATCAAATGATAATATAAGAACTTCTAAAGTAATATCAATGAATCCATAACCAAGGGCATGACATTCGTTGGGACAACTCCCAACATGCTCCACAAGAATGAACTATGAACACATGAAACTCATTGAATGAAGTGCTCATCGTCCATAAACGATGATATGAAGCTACTACACTAAAATAAGTAAGTAACGTGAGCTATAACATAATTAAAGGGGTCTAAATTAAGTAAGAGACCAGAATGGGGTGTTAAAGGAAGTGAGACAAGTCTTACTAACACCAAAGCTAATTTGTTAAAAGCATACTCACGAAGGAAGGTGTTAGAATATGTGTGACTAGTCTCATTAACACCTAAGGATGATATGTAAGGACAATTAACATTCATCAATGTAAAGTAAGGATGATATGTAAGGACAATTCACATTTTCATCAATGTAAAGTAAGGATGACAAGTCATCAAAAGAGTAAATAAATCTCAATCACACTCTATATGTAAGTGTAAGGAAAATTCACACTTGATACGTAAAGAAGAGATGAGAAATCATCTAATGATCTATGACTACCTCATGCTAGAAGCAAGCTTCGATGATGTATGAGTTGAATGTAAAGAGGAACTTTAAACTGAGCACCGATAGGCTAGTTATGAGTGGTGATGCCTTCTTTCGGGAAAAGCGGAGGTTCACGTAATTCTCATGAGATGAGACTGTCCACCAAGGTGGGTATGGGTCTCCCTAAATCTCCTAGTCTTTGAACTATGTTGCCACCATAGGGAACTATCTTGATTCGAACCCAATAAGCTAGCATGTTTTGGTTTCACTTTAGCCAGTGACTCCACCTCTTTTCGGTGTGGGGGAGACATCGGATTTCATGATGCTCACATGATATATGTTGGTTAAGGTTGAAGTTCCTCAAAGTATGAAAGATAATGAAATGAACGATACCGAAGGTGTTTGTGCAAGACAATCAGGAGGTGAAACCATATTCAAGTAATGACATTAGGTCATTCTTGGTCATTGCACTTCATGATCCCGATGAGAGTCTTAAACTTCATCCTAGGTATAGAAGGTGTTTACATCAGCCTATGAATGAATGAAATGATTAATGTGAAGTACGAATGAACGAATGAAGCAGACTCTGTGTTTGCTAAAGAAGGCCCTCGGGTAGAGATCCCATATGTTGGGCCCTCACTTGAGATGCCTTAATGCTACATCCACGATTCCAAGGTCTCGTGGATATGAAATATATAATATATGAAACATGAAATGTATGTTATGTGAACCTATGTGTGTATGATGTGTGACATATTCATGGTATGACCTTCCTATTACGAATTAGGCAAGTCCAGAGACTTGACCTCCTAAGAAAGCATGTTGATTAGGAAGAGCCATGGCTTATAATGACTTCTTATACGATGCTAGTAAAGGGAAGTAGAAAGCAATGTTAATTAAATACCTCATAACTTCCCTAACATGAAAATAATGAAATAGATGGCATAGCCAATAAAATTGGCTTATGAAATGTTTATGAATACTAAGAGTAAAAAATGACTAATTGTAAGATAGTGAAATCATCCTTCGTCCTTGGATTACTTACATCTATTCATTGTGGGTATGGGACTACCATGAATCATTGCACTTGTAAGTAAAACATAGGACCAAAGGAATTATTGAACTACACAACAAGAAGAAGAAAAATATTGAAAATAAAACTAAGTCCTCAAAGAGGAGCTCTCGGGTTTGGGCAATCAAATTTTCAAATCTTCGCCCGAGTGGTTCTAAAATTATGTCGATGATACTAATGGCTTGTAATCATATAGAAAATGAGTTGTGTGCTTTGAATGCATTAAAATACATCATAATCATACCACAATTCACAAATAACGAATTAGGAAAGTCTAATGACTAGACTTTCCAGAAATGACATGTTGTTTAGGAAGAGCTTTCATTGATCATACATAGGTTTATGTGTATGTGTGCATACACCCATACTTAGTACAAGTGGTGTACTAACCCCCTACTATTTACTATTTTTATAGGTGCAGGTCAGAGGGCAGATTGATGTTACTTGCAGCGGTTTGGACTTCAGCGTTTATCCAGACCATTTAGTAGGTCCTCTTGATTTTGAGGACGCTACACGCATTATTCTAGCCTTAGTTTTAGATATAGCTAGTGGATGTTGTCCCTAGCGTTTCTTTCGTACTTTCATTTAGAAGCTTTGTATAAGGCCGTGTTTGGCAAACTATTTATGATATATTCATCTTCAGTTTCGAATTGATTATTCATGATAGATGGTTGTTCTCTTCATGTTGAGCTTAGTATATGTTGTAAATATGTAATGACTATATGAAGACTAAGTAAACTTCATACATATAAAAAGTTTTAAATTTTCTGCAAAATTTAACTAGATGAATGTGATGAATGCAAGATGAGGCTTGTCTGCGACCTCTGAGAGGTCAACGACGCCGGTGGCGATTCAGATTCAAGAATCCGGGTCGTTACAATACTCCACGATGTGTTAGTGAAGGTGGAGTCATTCATATTATCGGCCGATTTTGTGATTCTTGACTGTGAGGTGGATTTTGAGGTGCCTATTATTCTTGGGAGGCCATTCCTTGTGACCGGTTGCGCCTTGGTTGACATGGAGAAAGGGCAGATGAACTTTTGGTTAAATAATAAAGAAGCGACTTTCAACATTTGTAGGTCTATGAGGCAGAGTGGTGAGCTCCAATCGGTATCTATGATATCTTACAGAGTTGAGAGTTCGTTTGAGGTCCAAATAGAAGAACATCTTGGTGTTGAGGCACTAGCAGCAGTGATTATGAACTTTGAGAGTGATGGTATTGAAGAGTATGTGTCATTGGTTGCGGCACTTGATCGAGGTGATGTTCATTCAAACCCAAGAAATTGGAGTTAGATATGATGCATCGCGAGTCTCCACCCGCGAAACCATCTATTGAGGAGGCTCCAAAATTAGAGCTTAAGGCTCTACCACCTCATCTGACGTATGTATTCTTGGGAAAAGGTGACACTTTTCCGGTTATTATTGCATCAGATTTGAATGTGCACCAAGTTGAGTGTTTGGTGGAAGTGTTGAAGAGGTTCAAGAGAGCTATTGGGTGCACTATTGCGGATATTATTGGGATTCCTCCCGGTATTTGTTCACATAAAATCCAACTCATGCCCGATCATAAGCCAAGTATTGAGCACCAGACACGTCTAAATCCACCTATGCAAGAGGTAGTGAAGAAGGAAATTATTAAGTGGTTGGATGCCGAAGTCATATATCCGACCGCTGATAGCAGTTGGGTATGCCCTGTTCAGTTTGTGCCCAAGAAAGGGGGAATGACTGTGGTCCCTAATGAGAAAAATGAGCTTGTTCCAATGAGGCCAGTGACCAGATTGAGAGTGTGTATGGATTCTCGAAAATTGAATGCATGGACTAAGAAGGACCATTTTCCTATGCCCTTCATGGATCAAATGTTGGATAGACTTGCAGGTAAGGGGTGGTATTGTTTTCTTGATGGCTATTTGGGTTACAATCAAATCTCTATTGCACCGAAAGATCAAGAGAAAACCACTTTTACGTGTCCTTATGGAACTTTTGCGTTCAAGAGGTTGCCTTTCGGGTTGTGTAATGCACCGGCTACTTTTTAGAGATGTATGATATCCATATTCTCCGATATGGTGGAGGACACCACTGAGGTATTTATGGATGATATTTCTGTTGTTGGTGACTCGTTTGTTCATTGTTTGAGTCACTTGTCTGAAGTTCTTAAAAGATGTGAAGAGTGCAACCTTGTACTAAATTGGGAAAATATCACTTTATGGTGAAAGAGGGTATTGTATTGGGCCATCGCATCTCAGAGAAGGGTATAGAGGTTGATCGAGCTAAAGTCGAGGTGATAGAGAGACTTCCTCCACCCATCTCTGTAAAAGGTGTGAGGAGTTTCCTTGGGCATGTAGGTTTCTACTGGAGGTTCATCAAAGACTTATCAAAAATTGCACATCCTCTGTGCAGGATGCTTGAGAAAGAGTGTAAATTTTATTTTGATGAATCCTGTCTGAAGGTATTTGGAGAGTTGAAGGAGAAGTTGGTGTCTGCGCCCATAATTATTTCTCCGGATTGGAGCAAACCATTTGAGGTTATGTGTGATGCTAGTGGGGTTGCTCTTGGTGTTGTTTTGGGACAAAGAAGGGATAAAATCCTTCACCCCATTTATTATGACAGTAAAGCCCTCAATGAAGCTCAAAAGAATTACACTGTGACTGAACAAGAGCTTCTTGCGGTGGTATTTGCCTTCGAAAAATTTCAATCCTATTTACTTGGCAGGAAAGTTATAGTGCATACTAATCATTCTGCCTTGAGATATTTGGTGGCAAAGAAGGATGCTAAACCAAGATTGATTCGATGGGTATTAGTGTTGCAAAAGTTTGACTTTGAATAAAAGATAGAAAAGGGACTGAAAATCAAGTGGCCGATCACTTGTCAAGATTAGAGGATGAAGCTATGTGAGAGTTGGGTGAAAAGGTTGAAATTGATGATACTTTCCCTGATGAGCATGTATTGGCCGCTTCTCATGACTTGATTCCATGGTTTGCAGATTTTGCAAATTACTTGGCTAGTGATATCGTCCCATCGGACTTGTCGTTTCATCAAAGGAAAAAGTTCATGCATGATGTGAAAAAGTTCTTTTGGGATGAGCCATATCTATATAGGAGTTGTGCCGATGGGCTTATTCGGCATTGTGTGCCGGAAGTTGAGATGTTGAGTGTTTTGGAGGCATGCCACTCCTTGCTTGTGGGTGGGCATCATAGTGGTATCTAGACTGCCCATAAAATTTTACAATGTGGCTACTATTGGCCAACCATCCACCAAGATGCTCATGAGTTCGCCAAGGCATGTGATAGGTGCCAAAGAGATGGAGGTGTTTCTAGATGGAGTGAACTCCCTTTAAATCCCATCCTTGTAATTGAGTTGTTTGACGTGTGGGGTATTGACTTTATGGGCCCCTTTGTGAGTTCTCATGGGATGAAGTATATTCTTATGGCGGTTGATTATGTGTCAAAATGGGTGGAAGCCATAGCACTTGCAAATAATGATTTCAAGATTTGGCACCCCAAGGGCCATTATTAGTGATGGGGGATCCCACTTTTGCAACAAGTTGTTCAAAGGATTGTTGGAGAAATATGGGGTTCGCCACAATGTGGCCACCCCGTACCATCCTCAGACTAGTGGGCAAGTTGAGGTGTCAAACAGAGAAATCAAGCAGATTCTGGCAAAAACGGTGAATGCAAGTAGAACGGATTGGTCAAGGAGGCTTGATGATGCTCTTTCGGCCTACCGGACAGCATAGAAGATGCCCATAGGTATGTCTCCATACCAACTTGTATATAGGAAGGCTTGTCACTTGCCGATTGAGTTAGAGCATAAGGCCATGTGAGCAATGAAGAAACTGAAGATGGATTGGAATGAAGCAGCAGAACAAAGGTTGAATGGGTTAAATGAGCTTGATGAGTTTCGCTTGAAGGCATATGAAAGTTCCGCCCTCTACAAAGAAAATATGAAGAAGTACCATGACCAAAAGATTGAGAAGCGCGACTTTGTGGTTGGGGATTTGGTGCTTTTGTTCAACTCTAGGTTACGCTTGTTTCTGGGCAAACTTAAGTCTAAATGGACTGGTCCATTCGTGATCACTCAAGTATTCCCGCATGGTGCGGTTGAGCTGGAGAACAAGGAGGGTGTAAGGTTCAAGGTGCACGATCAAAGAATCAAAATCTACCTAGGGCATGCGGAAAATGCGAATGAAGTGATTGAGGCATACCATCTTGATGAAGTCTGAGTAATCAAGAGTCTTGCGTCATGCCGCGACATTAAATCAAGCGCTGATTGGGAGGCAACCCAATATGTATCCTCTAGCAACCAATAGGGTTTTCTTGATTTTATAGGAGTAGTGCATTATTTCGGTTTTTACTTAATGTCAAGTATGCATTTTCTTTAATTTTCTCTTAGAAGTGTTGGCTAGAGAGTAGACTAGGTTCCATGTCCTCCAGAAAACAAAAAAAGATTAGCTTATTGGGTGTTCAATGTGCAGGGACTAAATCACCAGAAAATCTGCAGAAATTGGTTTGGTGCAATGATCGACGGACCAACCGACGGACCGTCGTCCCATCGACGAACCGTCGATGGCATCCGTGGATCCCAGTTATGATTTCAAATTTTCTCTAATTTAGGGCATAGTCGACGGAATAGTTGATGGACCGTCGATGGACTTACGGTCCGTCGACGGGGAATCGTTAGTTCCCCAGACCCAATTACCCGACCCGACCTGACCGGCTATATCATGAAATTTTAAACTTTTCAGTTACCCCCACCCTTTCAAATCCCCTTTCCAACCGTTTCCCTCCCCATTTTGTTTCAACTCCCCCACTCACTCACCCATTTACTACCTCCTTAAAACACACTGATTTCCCCTTTCCCCAAATCCTCATCAATCCCTAAAGTTTTCTCTCCCAATTTCCCATCTATTTATGTCTTCCTTCCGGTCCGTGTTCAAAGTTTGGCTCGGTGTGGTTTCATATACAAATTCATCTCCCCATTCACTCCACGACAGTACACAGGTATGTCATTATGATCTGTTCAATGAATTCTCGTTCATTTGTATGCTAAATTGATGTAATACATATGTGGGTCTCGACTTTGGGACAAAATTGCATGCTTGAATTGTTGAAACTGAGTGCCTAGTCCCTTAGAATAATGGAAAGTGAATGGGTTGGGGGTGTATTGTAAAAATGTATTGTGTTTTGAGTGTTGTTGTTTCCGACTTAGGGTTTGATGGTCTTTTAGAATCTAGAATTGAAATTGTGATAATCCATGTCCTAGGAATGACGAAATGGTTTGTTAAATGCTAGATGAACTTAATGTATCTAAGTTTGCTTGAACATTGTTCTTTGGGGTACCAACCAAGACTTACCAGAAAATCTGTCTGACCAACAGTACGAGACCCCGTCTATAGACCGTCGGTCATTCGACGGATCGTCGATGGGGTCCGTCGATAGCCACTCCCCATATTTGCCTAAATCTGGAACGACAGATGTGGTCTACGGTCCGTCGGTTGGTAATGGACCGTCCTGCACGTCCGTTGTCTTTAACAGAACCCTGTTTGCTGAGGGTTCCTAGATTTTAGTCTAAGTGTCTACCCACGGAGATGGTCTACGGTCAGTCATTTGTACGACGGACCGTCCTTCACTTCCGTCATCTTTAACAGAAACTTTGCATGTCAACCATTTTCAAATTTTTTCTAAAGTGTCCAACGACGGACCAGACCTACGGTCCGTCAGTGGCTCGACGGACCGTTTTGCAAGTCCGTCGTCTCTAACAGAACCTTTATTCCTGCAGATTTCAAAATATTTGCTAAGTGTTCACCAACGGACCCTACTGACGGACTGTCATTCCATCGACGGACCATCTGTAGTGCCCGTCGGTCAGTTCTGCAATTCTGAACTGGACTGTGTTTTGTGTTTCACAATTTCGTCTTGCTTCTCTTGGGTGTGTCAGATGTTTACAATGAAACTAATAACTCTCCTTTGCAGGTACCAATGGCCCCCAAGCAAGACTTAGTCTACTCTCGAGGACGTTCTAAGTCTATCGCTCCTTCACGCCAGCTGGTGATTGGCTCGTTTGACGATGAACGCGACCCTGAGTACGTGCCACTAGGCACCCAGACACCGTCACGTGCTGCTAGGACCTCTCGGAGCATGCCCAAGAGGGTGGTGTCCAGCGTAGTCACTGCCTGCCAGTCTGATGAGGAGCGCACACTGACCGGCATACCATCTGGGTCGGTCGCGGTTTTTGAGGGAGCGTCTGGCTCCAAGGAGGCTTCCGGGTCTGAGGGAGCGTCCGACTCTGAGGAGGCTTCCGGGTCTGAGGAAGCGTCAGCTTTGCATGGTGCCACTGTTCCTGCTGCACCTGCCCACTCTACCTCGGATGATGAGGCCGATAGTGCTGACTCTACTCCAGCACCCCCGACCGATGTCCCTGCACCGGTTGCTGATCAACCCAAGCGGTGGTGTGTACAAGGACAATACCAAGTGTACAGGGATGCGAAGATGCTTAATGACAAGGGGGTCATGACTCAGACTCTGACAGTCGAGCGACAAGTTCTTACAGGGAGTCTCCACTCTGTCCCTGATATACATGCTCTTTCACTCGCCATCGACTAGAGTGGATGGGTAGGAGCGTTGGACACTACAGCGAGGAGGTGGTGCGAGAGTTCTACGATTCTTATGTAGCGACTCTCTGATCTTCATTGGATAAGCGATCTAATCCTGAATAGTCACCACTTGATCATGTTCGAGTCCGTGTCCGCAAGGTGGACATCTCTGTATCCACTATTCACCGTTTCTTATATGGTACTGATGCAGATGCTACCAGGGATCCCCATACCCCCGAGTTTGACTATCGGTGGAAGCTGATTAACGAGGGCCATTTTCAGCGTAATCTGGGGCTGAGAGAGACCACCAAGAGGTGGATAGCCCAGCACATTTCTGTGGATGGCGAGGGTGCAGATTGGGTGCTGGAGCCTAGAGAGGTCATCAAAAAGGCCAACCTTACATTCACGGCCAAATTTATCTGGCTATTGGTCCGTCACTGCCTATCCCCCACTGCTGCTGACAACATTGTTACATGGGATAGGGCAGTATTGGTAGCTGCTTTGGTTGTCGGGTTCGACGTGGACATTCCGAGACTGTTGCTAGCAGTCATTCATGAGAGGGCCTTTAAGGCCACCACCACGTACCCTTTCCCCTGCTTGATTTTTGAGTTGTGCAGGTCTGCTGGAGTGCCCATATGGCATATTGACGTTCTCAGATCTCCTACTGGGATGGTTGATATAGGTCTCATCCGGGATGAGGCAAATGAGGCGGCACCCAATAGAGGGCCCAGAGTACCGGTGCAGCCGCTAGGTGAGAACTTGGCAGACACGGTAGAGCAAGCCCAAGAGGCTAATCAGAGTACATCAGAGCCTACTGGCACCATCCCGGTCGAGTCTATCCCGAGTACTAGCACAACTCCGAGTTCTTCCCGCTCCACTCCATCAGCAGCACTGGTCCCGATTGCTAGGGTCCAGAATTTAGAGGCCCAGATGGCCACACTGCTGCATCATATCCAGCCGTGGATGCATAAGTCCACTATTGAGGCGGAGGAGCGGATCGAGAAGAGGATTGCCCAGCAGACTGAGAGGCAGATTATGGCAGTCCGCCAGCGCCTTAATGCCTTTGAGTTGAGAGTTCTCGCCCGGCCATCCCCTACTATTGACTTGACGACTCTCCAGGCTGCTGTGGCGAGTCTAAGGGCTAACGTGGATTCCATCATGGATGCGCGGGTACCTGAGTTTGAGGCCACACTTGCAGATCCTGCTGAGGATACAGTGCTTGCTGCACTGTTCTAGACCACCACTGCGCCACCACCGCCACCACGTGAGCAAACCAAGAGGCACCGGTCCAGAGTGGGTGATGAGGCTCGTGCTAGGAAGAGAGACCGTACTGAGTTGGAGGCTGCGAGGAGAGCCTCATTGATGGATAAGGAGGCCCGGCAGATGAGGGCTCATGAGTTGGCTGCTGGGGCGTCTAGCTCCAGGATTGTTGATGTTGAGAGGGGCACTACTGAAGGTGCTGTTATTGCTGCGGACAATACTGATGGTGTCCCTACTTCTGAGGGAGAGGGTTCCGAGAAATCGGACCCGCCAGCTTGTTGATCATCAGCGCTATGCGCCTCAGGTTTTCTTCACCTACCACCCTGTTTTATATTTCTTATGCATTGGGGACAATTGCATGTTTTTTTGTTGGGGTGGGGTAAATGGAAAGTGAGTGCTAGGGTGAAGTTTAAGTAGCCCAACTCATGATCCTCTCTTGGGGTTTTCTTGCCTGTGTTCTTTTCCCCCAAGAGACTGATTATTTTACTGTTGAACCGGCATGAGTATGTATGAAATCTGAAGCATGATGGCTAAAAAACAATGATATCCCGCTCTAAAATAAATTTTTGCATGATTAGGCATAGTGAATATTGAATGTGTTGGGTCTAAGCATGAGATAGAAATACACCATTGCATGACCCTCGATCTAACACTCGAACTAGGTGTCCGATAATCTGGTAGGGCAATGAGGTGTTAAGTGAGTGTGAGGAAAGTTGAATATCCACCGTTGGTACCTAGCTAGAACTTGCCCGGTTAGTCCTGCAAAAAGTAACATGTGTTAGACAATTAGGAAAGGATCATAGGCCCTTGTTCAAAATAGTCAATCTTTAGCCTAAAAGAAAGAAAACCAAATGAAATTAATCCTTTTTGATCCAAATGATTTGAGCTTACAATGGACCTTTCTTTTCTACCCCAACTCATCTTTTCTAGGTACAATGTGTTGGCCCTGGTCCCTCTTTGGACATGTGCACCTCAGCTTATGCCAAAAGCATAAGTTAAGGGTGGCTAATGCCAAAACCAATTTCATTCTGGTCCTGACCCAGCTTTGGGTATTGTGTACCTTGACTCATGGCAAAGCCATGAGTTGAGGGTGGCTATGATGAGGAATGTTCCGGAAAGTGGGGTTGAAAGAAATAATGTAAAAAAAATAAAAAATAATACAATGAAGAAAAGAAAAGTTGCTCAAATTTGAAAATTTGAAAATAAAAGAAGAGTCATTTGCACAAAAGGAGAAAGAAAGGAGAAAAATATAAGAAAATGAAGAGTGGGGCGTAATAAATGATGAAAAGGTAGGACGCTTAGCAGTTATGTCAAGGAGGGCAACAAGTCACTAAAATGCATCCAAATGTACCCTACCTGACCCTGAGCCTACGTTACAAGCCAAGAAAGTCCTATTGTGATCCATAGAGTCTAATATGGTGAACTTAAAGTAGTGAAAATAAGGGCAAGCCTATGGCGACAAGTATCAATTAGGTGTGAAGTGGTTCTGAGAGCGAGTGTTGAAAAATAATCCTTATACTCAAATTTAAATCACTGTGTGAAAAATGAGGATGTTATTTTTAAAGTGAGGACACGAGTTGCAATATTGGAAAGTTGGTACCTTGGTGAGAGATAAAAGAGGAGAGGTGTCTGTGCATGGTGAGTCTGTGTCATGGTCTGATCCACATAAATGAGCCTAAAAGTGATATCATACATAAAAAAAAACAACGAAAAAATCAGGATTTATAGTCAAATGATTGCGAAAGCTTAAATGAAGATACTTTTGTACAAAGGTGTTGTGGTGAGTCATAGTGCGTCGCTTGAGGACAAAGAACGAATTTAAGTTGAGGGTGTTGATGTACCGTGGTTTTACGGTACTTCTAATGCTATTTTCTTAAGTTTAGTGTGTGTCTTAGGCCTCTTTGTAGTAGTTTTAATGTGTTTTTCTCTGTGTTTGCAGGAAAACTGTTCAGAACAAAAACACTGAAGACTATGCTAAAATCTGCAGAAGTGATGACCTACGGAGCCACCGACGGTCTGTCAACCCAGTGACGGTCCGTAGGTGATAATCGTCGACTGAAGGTCCAAGTACCTATAATCAAATCGGGGAAATCTGACCAAGTGTGGGGCTACGGAAGGAGTGACGGTACGTCGACCCACTGACGGACCGTCATGGCTAACCGTCGGTGGTAACAGAAAGTAGTCCCAGTGCCCGGCTTGAAGAAACCACTAAGTATGGAGAAACAAACGCCATCGACGGACCGTAGGTCCACTGACAGACCGTGCTGTTGGTCCGTCGATGGTAACAGAAAGTGTTGAAAAGTGGAAGCTGAAAAAGATTTGAAGTATGGACCGACGGAAATTGTCGACGGTACGTCATTCCATCGACAGACCGTTAGTAGGGTCGTCGACGGCAGACGCGTTTTGGACAAATGTTTCCTAAAATAGAACTCCTTTTATTTTTAGGACTTTATTATTATAAATAGGACCAAAAACCTCATTTTTGGGGTTAGACTCTTTATTGTTTTTTAGACTTGTGTTATTGGAAGTAAACTTGGGTTTTTGGAAAATACTTATACTTTCCGGAATCGTTTCTTACAATATTTTTCATTAATTCAAGTGATATGTTTTGGGTTTTCTTCAACTTGTTAAAGTAAGTATATGATTCCTTGTTTATTAATCATGAATTGTGTAATACTTAGCATGAGTAACTAAATCCACAACTAGAGTTGTGGGAACCATGGGTAATTAACAAAGTAAAACTAGCTAAATAACAATTCTAGAATAGTTTCTTGCATGTATTGATAATTCTTTCGTTTAGAAGTCTTTTTAACGGTGGCCAATGTTAGAACTCGCCTTGTTGCTACTTGCTGTACCAAGGAGGTAGATAATAAGAAAAGAATTATCAATGTAGATTTAGTATACACTATCTAATAGGCTAGTTTCAATTGGTGCAAATTAGTAACTTAGCCATACATTGAATATGATGCTTAATATGATGTAAAAGGTAAAGTTTAGTAAAGTATACACACATAGCCGGACCTAGGTGCGGAGTGAAATTCCCTAGTTGCCGGACCAAGGAATTAGGAATACATAACTTACCACTTTGCATGCAAGATACTAGGAAAGAGTTGTTATAGCTAGGGTTACTGCGTTATGAACCTATGGTGAACACTTACACCCTAGTTTCTCTCATCACTTGATAAACATAAGATATTTGAACTTGCTACTTGTTTACTTAGACTTAATTAATTACTTTTGTTATGCAAAATTCCCCCCTTTAATTGTTCGTTTTCGGAAAGGACTTGACTAAATAGAAGTAATCGTAGATTAAAGTTAAGTCTAAACCATTTTCCTCGTGGGATCGACCCCAACCTAACATTTGGGTTCTTTACTTGATACGACCGCTTATACTTCTTTAGGGGAGTATAATTTGAGCGTATCAAATTTTGGCGCCGCTGCCGGGGATTGTGGATTTTAGATTAACTTTAAGCACATTACCGAAGTTTAGTCAACTATTTTCTAATTTTACTTTTTCTTTTTTTTTGTCTCTTGCACATCTAGCTTTAGTGTATGCCAAGTACACGGAGTCGAGAAGAACTAATACTCTCATTTGATCCAGAATTGAACCGTACATTCCGCAGAATGAACAATCCACAGAATCCTACTAATATCGATGATGAGATCAACCCTCAACTTCCTCCATCGATTGATGCTCATAATCAAGTGATTGTAGATAACCCTGGTGAAGGTAATCCGAGGAGGCAACCTCCTGCCCCACGCCCTCAAGAATACCATAGGGGAAATGTCAACATCACTGACTCTAATGGGCCACTTGTCCTACCTCCTCTACCACATGGTCATACTTTCGTGGTAACTAGTAGCTTGATGCAGATGCTCATCGCTAGAGGTTTGTTTTCGGGGCTACCATCTGAGGATCCACATGCTCACATAGCCAAACTGAGGTCGGTGTGTAAGAGTTGTGTAGGGAGGCCTGACGTGGACATGGATGTCATCGGGTTAAGAGTGTTCCCTCTCTCACTGACGGGAGAGGCTGCTATATGGTTTACTGAGTTTCCTTATAACTCAATCTATACTTGGAACTAGTTGAGGGATGTATACCTAGCAAGGTATTACCCTGTTTCTAAAAAGCTCAACCACAAAGACAGGGTGAACAACTTTGTGCATTACCTGGGGGTTTCCGACCGAACGCCCAAGGCTCCAATCAGGAGATTTGGCGCCAAGGTCAAGGAAATCAAGTTCAGAACAATGGGAATTATAACCGAGAGGGTCACTATGTTCGTGAAGGAAACTACAACTGTGACAACAACTTCAATCGGGGTAACTATGGAAACAGAAACGATCGAAATGGGCCCTATGTTCCACCTCTAAATTGGGAAGTTGCTCCTAGGGATGGTGGAGGTAGTATGGCGCGAGTTGAAGACATGTTGCAAAAGATGATGATGAGGTTTGACGCAAGTGATGAGCACACCAAGTAGTTGAGAGGTGATTTGGCTAACATTGGGCAAAAAGTGGATGCACATGCAGTCTCAATCAAGCATCTTGAGATGCAAATGGCCCAATTGTCATCTACTGTGAACCCTCGTCAACCAGGTACTCTTCCTAGCAATACCGTCCAAAATCTGAAAAATGATGGACATTGTATGACAGTTACGACTCGAGGGGGTAAGCAAACCATTGATCCACCTATTTTGTCTGGTGTTGAAGATGAGGTGAGAAGAGAAGATGAGGTAGTAGAAGCTAGTGGTGAGTTGGTAGATGAAGCACTAAAAGAAGCAGAGAAGCCCCAAAAAATGACTCCCATTCCAAGACCACCACCACCATTCCCGCAAAGTTTGGTGAAAAAGACCGAGGATGGTAAATACCGGCGTTTATTAATATGTTGAAACAACTTTCCATCAATGTTCCTTTGATAGAAGCTCTTAAAAAAATGCCCGGTTACGCCAAGTTCATGAAAGGTATGGTCACTAAGAAGAGATCGGTTAGTTTTGAGGATGCTGATAGGATACAACACTGTAATGCTATTGCTACAAGGTCTCTAGTGCAAAAGAAAGAAGATCCGGGTGCTTTCACTATTCCATGTACAATCGGGTTGTTACACTTCGCTAAAGCATTATGTGATCTTGGGGCAAGCATAAATATCATGCCTCTATCCATCTACAAGAAGTTGGGTTTGGGTGACCCAAAGCCCACTGCGATGCGGTTACTGATGGCCGATCGAACAGTGAAAAGGCCTATTGGAATACTCCACGATGTGTTAGTGAAGGTGGAGTCATTCATATTTCTGGCCAATTTTGTGATTCTTGACTGTGAGGTGGATTTTGAGGTGCCTATTATTCTTGGGAGGCCATTCCTTGCGACCGATCGCGCCTTGGTTGACATGGAGAAAGGGCAGATGAACTTTCAGTTAAACAATGAAGAAGCGACTTTCAATATTTGTAGGTCCATAAGGAAGAGTGGTGAGCTCCAATCGGTATCTACGATATCTTACAGAGTTGAGAGTTTGTCTGAGGTCGAAATAGAAGAACATCTTAATGTTGAGGCACTAGCAGCAGTGATTATGAACTTTGAGAGTGATGGTATTGAAGAGTATGGGTCATTGGTTGCGGCACTAGATCGAGGTGATGTTCGGTTCAAACCCAAGAAATTGGAGTTAGATATGATGCATCGCGAGTCTCCACCCGCGAAACCATCTATTGAGGAGGCTCCAAAATTAGAGCTTAAGGCTCTACCACCTCATCTGAGGTATGTATTCTTGGGAAAAGGTGACACTTTTCCGGTTATTATTGCATCAGATTTGAATGGCACCAAGTTGAGTGTTTGGTGGAAGTGTTGAAAAGGTTCAAGAGAGCTATTGGGTGGACTATTGCGGATATTATTCGGATCCCTCCCGGTACTTGTTCACATAAAATCCAACTCATGACCGATCATAAGCCAAGTATTAAGCACCAGAGACGTCTAAATCCACCTATGCAAGAGGTAGTGAAGAAGGAAATTATTAAGTGGTTGGATGCCGGAGTCATATATCCGACCGCTAATAGTAGTTGGGTATGCCCTGTTCAGTTTGTGCCCAAGAAAGGGGGAATGACTGTGGTCCCTAATGAGAAAAATGAGCTTATTCCAATGATGCCGGTGACTGGATGGAGAGTGTGTATGGATTACCAAAAATTGAATGCATGGACTGAGAAGGACCATTTTCCTATGCCCTTCATGGATCACATGTTGGATAGACTAACAGGTAAGGGGTGGTATTGTTTTCTTGATGACTATTCGGGTTACAATCAAATCTCTATTGCACCAGAAGATCAAGAGAAAACCACTTTTATGTGTCCTTATGGAACTTTCGCGTTCAAGAGGATGCCCTTCGGGTTGTGTAATGCACCGACTACTTTTCAGAGATGTATGATGTCCATATTCTCCGATATGGTGGAGGACACCATTGAGGTATTTATGGATGATTTTTCTGTTGTTGGTGACTCGTTTGTTTATTATTTGAGTCACTTGTCTGAAGTTCTCAAAAGATGTGAAGAGTGCAACCTTGTGCTAAATTGGGAAAAATGTCACTTTATGGTGAAAGAGGGTATTGTATTGGGCCATCGCATCTCAGAGAAGGGTATAGAGGTTGATCGAGCTAAAGTCAAGGTGATAGAGAAACTTCCTCCACCCATCTCTGTAAAAGGTGTGAGGAGTTTCCTTGGGCATGTAGGTTTCTACCGGAGGTTCATCAAAGATTTCTCAAAAATTGCACATCCTCTGTGCAAGCTGCTTGAGAAAGAGTGTAAATTTTATTTTGATGAATCCTGTCTGAAGGCATTTGGAGAGTTGAAGGAGAAGTTGGTGTCTGCGCCCATAATTATTTCTCCGGATTGGAGCAAACCATTTGAGGTTATGTGTGATGCTAGTGGGGTTGCTCTTGGTGTTGTTTTGGGACAAAGAAGGGATAAAATCCTTCACCCCATTTATTATGCCAGTAAAGCCCCCAATGAAGCTCAAAAGAATTACAGTGTGACTGAACAAGAGCTACTTGCGGTGGTATTTGCCTTCGAAAAATTTCAATCCTATTTACTTGGCACGAAAGTTATAGTGCGTACTGATCATTCTGACTTTAGATATTTGATGGCAAAGAAGGATGCGAAACCAAGATTGATTCGATGGGTATTACTGTTGCAAGAGTTTGACTTTGAAGAGAAAGATAGAAAAGGGACTGAAAAATCAAGTTGCCGATCACTTGTCCAGATTAGAGGATGAAGCTATGTGAGAGTTGGGTGAAAAGGTTGAAATTGATGATACTTTCCTTGATGAGCATGTATTGGCCGCTTCTCATGACTTGATTCCATGGTTTGCAGATTTTGCAAATTACTTGGCTAGTGATATCGTCCCATCGGACTTGTCGTTTCATCAAAGGAAAAAGTTCATGCATGATGTGAAAAAGTTCTTTTGGGATGAGCCATATCTATATAGGAGTTGTGCCGATGGGCTTATTCGGCATTGTGTGCCAGAAGTTGAGATGTTGAGTGTTTTGGAGGCATGCCACTCCTTGCCTGTGGGTGGGCATCATAGTGGTATCCGGACTGCCCATAAAATTTTACAATGTGGCTACTATTGGCCAACCATCCACCAAGATGCTCATGAGTTCGCCAAGGCATGTGATAGGTGCCAAAGAGATGGAGGTGTTTCTAGATGGAGTGAACTCCCTTTAAATCCCATCCTTGTAATTGAGTTGTTTGACGTGTGGGGTATTGACTTTATGGGCCCCTTTGTGAGTTCTCATGGGATGAAGTATATTCTTGTGGCGATTGATTATGTGTCAAAATGGGTGGAAGCCATAGCACTTGCAAATAATGAAGGGAAGAGTGTCACCGTGTTTTTGAAAAAGAATATATTTTCAAGATTTGGCACCCCAAGGGCCATTATTAGTGATGGGGAATCCCACTTTTGCAACAAGTTGTTCAAAGGGTTGTTGGAGAAATATGGGGTTCGCCACAATGTGGCCACCCCGTACCATCCTCAGACTAGTGGGCAAGTTGAGGTGTCAAACAGAGAAATCAAGAAGATTCTGGCGAAAATGGTGAATACAAGTAGAACGGATTGGTCAAGGAGGGTTGATGATGCTCTTTGGGCCTACCGGACAACATAGAAGACGCCCATAGGTATGTCTCCATACCAACTTGTATATGGGAAGGCTTTTCACTTGCCGATTGAGTTAGAGCATAAGGCCATGTGGGCAATGAAGAAACTGAAGATGGATTGGAATGAAGCAGCGGAACAAAGGTTGAATGGGTTAAATGAGCTTGATGAGTTTCGCTTGAAGGCATATGAAAGTTCAGCCCTCTACAAAGAAAATATGAAGAAGTACCATGACCAAAAGATTGAGAAGCGCGACGTTGTGGTTGGGGATTTGGTGCTTTTGTTCAACTCTAGGTTGCGCTTGTTTCCGGGCAAACTTAAGTCTAAATGGACTGGTCCATTCGTGATCAATCAAGTATTCCCGCATGGTGCGGTTGAGTTGGAGAACAAGGAGGGTGTAAGGTTCAAGGTGCACGATCAAAGAATCGAAATCTACCTAGGGCATGCGGAAAATGCGAATGAAGTGATTGAGGCATACCATCTTGATGAAGTCTGAGTAATCAAGAGTCTTGCGTCATGCCGCGACATTAAATCAAGCGCTGATTGGGAGGCAACCCAATATGTATCCTCTAGCAACCAATAGGTTTTTCTTGATTTTATAGGAGTAGTGCATTATTTTGATTTTTACTTAATGTCAAGTATGCATTTTCTTTAATTTTCTCTTAGAAGTGTTGGCTAGAGAGTAGACTAGGGTCCGTGTCCAAAAAGTGTCCAGAAAACACAAAAAGATTAGCTTATTGGGTGTTCAATGTGCAGCGACTAAATTACCAGAAAATTTGCAGAAATTGGTCTGGTGCAATGACGACGGACCAACCGACGGACCGTCATCCCATCGACGAACCGTCGATGGCATTCGTGGATCCCACATGATTTCAAATTTTCTCTAATTTAGGGCATAGTCGACGGAACAGTTGATTGACCGTCGATGGACTTACGGTCCGTCGATGGGTAATCGTTAGTTCCCGAGACCCAGTTACCCGACCGGCTATATCATGAACTTTTAAACTTTTCAATTACCCGCACCCTTTCAAATCCCCTTTCCAACCGTTTCCCTCCCCATTTTCTTTCAACTCCCCCACTCACTCACCCATTTACTACCTCCTTAAAACACTCTGATTTCCCCTTTCCCCAAATCCCCATCAATCTCAAAAGTTTTCTCTCCCAATTTCCCATCTGTTTCTGTCTTCCTTCCGGTCCGTGTTCAAAGTTTGGCTCGGTGTGGTTTCATATACAAATTCATCTCCCCATTCACTCCACGACAGTACACAGGTATGTCATTCTGATCTGTTCAAAGAATTCTCGTTCATTTGCATGCTATATTGACGTAATACATATGTGGGTCTTGACTTTGGGACAAAATTGCATGCTTGAATTGTTGAAACTCAGTGCCTAGTCCCTTAGAATAATGGAAAGTGAATGGGTTAGGGGTGTATTGTCTAAATGTACTGTGTTTTGTGTGTTGTTGTTTCAGACTTAGGGTTTGATGGTCTTTTAGAATCTAGAATTGAAATTACGATAATCCATGCCCTAGAAATGACGAAATGGTTTGTTAAATGCTAGATGAACTTAATGTATCTAAGTTTGCTTGAACATTATTCTTTAGGGTACCAACCAAGACTTACCAGAAAATCTGTCTGACCAATAGTACAAGACCCCGTCTACGGACCGTCGGTCGTTCGACGGACCGTCGATGTAACAACCCTAAAAATGGATAAGATAAGTAATGCTTAATGTGTCTAGAATGCCTACGATTAGACCAGGGTTCACACGGATTGATGCGCGTAGAACCAGACCTCGGAACCCTTGCTACAGCCAAGCCAACTAACTTAGGGAGTTAGTTAATCTTGGAAAGGTTGGGTCCAACCATGTAGGGCTCTCGAATACGAAGATTTACTCGAAGGAGTCTTTACCGGACTTAAAAAGGGGAAATCTTAGGTTTGAAGGGTCTAGGGGTAAAATGGTCTTTTTCTTGGCTAAGGGTAGTATCGTAATTACCCTAAATATATAATTAATTAGTTAATTAATAAGGTGGAGGGGCAATTTGGGGAGAGAGGGCCGAAATTGGGCTCTTGAAGTGAAGTCTTGCTCCACCCGGGTTCGAACCTAGGTGGAAGCAATGAATTAAAGTAATTTTTATTTAAGCTATTGAATTAATGTAATTAATTAATAATTATTATTCATTAGCTGATTTAAAATAAAATAAAAATCAGATTTTTATTAAATAAACAAAACCCTATTGACTAAGTCCTAAAACTAGACTCCTAAGCCTCCTACAACTCCCACTCTCTCACGTTTATCTCTCCACTCTCACGCTCAATCTCTCTTATTCTTTCACATGAAATTTCTCTGCCAATATAAGATACAAAAGCATAAAAATAAACCAAGTTCTTCACACTTGAATAACTCACACGAAATCACAAGAAAACAAACGTTAGTCGCACACTAGGCTAAGGGAGGTTGTCATTCGAGTGGAGTTGATATTGAGGAGGCTTAGACGTGTTCTTGGGTGAAGTTTTTGGGCAGAAAGTCAAGGGTTTAACATAAAAAAGGTATGGGTTTTCTTATCTCTTGGTAACTTTCCCAAGAGACCCCTTAAGGTTCATATTATTCATCCGAAAACTAGGATTGTTCCCCTTTTGCATGCCCCTGTCACTAGCTCCCAATGAATCATAGGTTGGGTATGATTGCTGGTAGATTTAGCTGTATGTTATGTTTTCGTGATGAATATGATTATGTTTGTGTACTTGAAATCATATGAAAGACAACCATGTATTCGAAATTATGTGCAAGTGTATGCGTGTGCAAGTATGTTACACTGAATGAGGATCTCGGGTTAAGGCTCCAAATTTGATAATGTTTTGGTTGTCATTTTACGTGCATAAACCTATGTAAATCGTGATGTTCATTAAAATGAAAGTGTGGCTGATTTGAGTACAAATATTTTGGCTAAACAAATTTATGAAAAATGCACCCCAAAACGTAATACATGATCTATGAAATTCCCTAAGAGTTCAAGTGAAAATATTGGTGAAAATGAGCTGAAAAATGACTAAATTTCCAGCAAACTTACAAGTTTAGTTTAGGCTAAATGTAGAGGAATAAATCTTGATATTAATTGAGTGAAAAAGGGATGAGGACACCAGGATTCGAACCTGTGACCTCACCCGTGAATCTGCCTTAAAAACGAAAAAAAAATGAAAATGGGGTCAAGGGGAATCGATACTGGGTGTACTGGCTGAAAATGTAAGGAACAAGAAAGTTAATAAAATAAAATGGGAGGCGTCGGAATCGAACCCACGACCCCCAGGCAGTGAGTGAAGTAAAGGAAAAATAAAAGAAAAGAAATGTGAGGCGTGGGAATCGAACCCACGACCTCAAAGCTGTGAAGGAGAGTTAAGGAGAAAAATGAAAATAAAAGAATTGTGAGGCGTGGGAATTGAACCCACGACCTCTAGGTAGGCTGTGAAATTAGAGAAAAATAAAGAGAGGCTGTGGGGGTTTGATCCCACAACCTCATGGTCTATGCGAATTGGACAAGGAGAATTAAATGAAAAAAATAAAAGGGGTTGTGGGGGTTCGATCCGACAACCCTTCGGCCAAATAAGAGGAGATTCCAAGGAGAAAAATAAAGAGAGAATGTTGATGTTGGGGCTCGATCTAGGGTCCCAATGTCATGTGGATTAAAAATAAAATCAAGGAAAAATGTAAGTATTGTCCAACGGATTCGAACTTGGGTTCCCTTGCCCAAATTTCCGTATTGATACATAAATCATACGTGAATTAAATTTTCAAGAATAATGCCACCTACTTAGATCGAAATTGAGATCTTGGCATACATACAAGATGCATAAGTCTTGTACTACATAATCTTAGAAAGATATGAGTCACTTAACGAACTATGAATGAAGCCTCATGGCTTGTATGTATAGACCCATAAGTCTAGCATACGTTTAAAAATAAGTGAACCTAAGATGTATTTAATGAAATGATGTAACCCTAGAAGGGTTAAGAATGAGTGTGAAATACACTAAGTGTCCAAGAGCATTGACATACGATGAAATGATTATTATGTAATGAAACGATGAAACCCTAGAAGGGTTAAGTAAGAGTGTGAAACACACAAATGGCCAAGTGCATTGGCATACGATGAAATGAACATTCACGTAAAAGGGGTGAGTAATTATGAAGAGAAATGTGCTAATGTTAATAAATGTGGTGACAACATGATATGAGGCTAATGTAAAAGATGAGAACAATCTCAAATGAGCCTAAGTAAATGTTACTAAAACGTACTCACCTATGAGAGTGTAAGGTTAATGAAGAGACCAGTCTCTATGAACACTCTAATGAAAGTATTGAGATTAAAACACTTAATACTAATGATGAGATGTGTAATCATCTACTGAGATATGATGTCCTCATACTAGAAGCCAGCTTCCATGACGTATGAGTTGAATGTAATGGAACATTATACTGAGCACCGATAGACTAGCTATGAGCGGTGATGCCTTCTTTCGGAAAGGGTGGAGGTTCACGTAACTCTCATGAGATAAGATTGTCCGGCATGCCGGGTATGGGTCTCCTTATATATCCTAGTCTTCGAACCTATACTGCCAATATAGGGATTTGGCAGGGTTAAATTCCCATGTACGCTAGCATGTTTTGGGTCACTTTGGCCGGTGATTCCACCTTTTTTCGGTGTGGGGGAGACACTGGATTTCATGATGCTCACATGATCTATGTCGGTTAAAGTTAAAGTTTCCAATGAATGAATGAGGCCAGCCTCAAATGATGCACATAATGAAATGAATGATACCAAAGGTTTTAGGATAGGATAATCAAGAGGTGAGCTAGACTCAAGTAATGACACTAGGTTATTCTTGATCATTGCACAGAAAACCCGATGAAAGTCTTAAACTACATCCTTATTATAACTGGTGTTCACACTAGCCTATGAACGAAATAAAATGAAATACGTATGAATAAATGAAGCAGACTCTGTGTTTGATAATGAAGACTCCCTAGTTGAGGTCCCATATGGTGAGCCCTCATTTTGGAAAGTCTTAATGTCAAGTTCATGATTCCAAGGTCTCATGGCGTATGAATGAATGTTATAAAAAATGTTATGTGCTATATGCAATATGATATGTGCTATGTGTAAGATGTTATGTGCTGTGTGCAATACGATAAGTATGATGATGCATGTTACTCTCATGGCATGACTTTCCTAATCCAAATTTGGAAAGCTCACTGACTTTCCTAATCCAAATTTGGAAAGCTCACTGACTTTCCTAATCTAAATTTGGAAAGTTCACTAACTTTCCTAATCCCAATTTGGCAAGTCCACTGACTTGACTTTCCATAATCATGTTGTTAGGAAAGAGCTATTCTTGCTCATGCATGTCCTTGGTGTGTGATTGCATATACCCATACTTAGTACAAGTGTGTACTAATCCCATACATCTCTATATTTTTAGATGCAGGCACAGGTGGACGCTAGAGCTTACAGGTTGACGTTGCAGCTATCCGGACGTGGAGCTTTCATCCGGACTTGGTTGTCCCTCATGCTTTCGAGGATGTATACCGTTATTATCTAGCTTAGATGTAGGCTTTAGCTAGTGGAGAATGTTCCACTACTTTTTCTTTCCACTTTCATTTCAGACTTTGTATTGGTGCCGCTTTGGCAAAAATACGTTTAATGCAATTGTGAACTGTTTCTTTCATTTGATTATCTCTATATTAGATGGTTGATTTGTGAACGCCCATGATGTTAAGTTTAAAATGTTTAGCATGAAATAAGAAAGCAAAAAGTTTAAATTTTCCGCTAAAATTAACCTAGATGAAGTAAGAATGACGTATGTAGGCTTGTCTGCGACCTCTGAGAGGTCAACGACGCCGGTCTCGTCTGGGGTCTAGGGTCCAGTCGTGACAAAGTTGGTATCAGAGCACTAGGTTAAATTCTGAGAATAATGAGTTCATATCAACCACATTGAGTAGTTTCTAAGTCATGGTAGTGAAGTGCACCACTATCCTGAATTAGAAACTGCATGATGCGTAGGAAAATTTCCCTTCTTCTGATCTTATCGTGCTTTTCCTAATGTCTAATTTCTCGGTGTTATGAGCGCGTCTAACATCAATCTTTGTTGTTTTCAAAGAATGAATACTAGGAGAACCATTGGTTATAGGAGAGGAGGTGCAGCTGCTGGGGGCAATCAGGTTCCACCCCAGGCTCCAGCTGAAGGAGTGGCTATGCCGGTTAACCCAGCTGGGTTAACTGATGCAAAGGTGCGGGCATCTCTGGCCCATTTTGCACAGGCCATCACTATGCATGCCCAGGCTATGACTGTCCAGGTCAACCGACAGGATGTTCAGAGGGAGAACCCACCGATTCGTAGCATGGCTGACAGGTTGAGAGACTTCACGAGGATGAATCCTCCTATTTTCACAGGGTCTAAGACTTCAGAGGACCCCAGGAGTTTGTGGATGAGGTACATAAGATTTTGGTGGCTATGGGGGCCACAGATATTGAGAAGGCTGAGCTGGCTTCCTATCAGCTCAAGGATGTTGCACAGACTTGGTGCAAGATGTGGCAGGATAGCCGAGCTTTGGGCAGAGTTACGATCACTTAGGAGCTGTTTAAGACAGCCTTCCTAGAGATATTCTTTCCCAGAGAGACGAGGGAGGCAAAGGTTAAGGAGTTTATCAACCTTAAGCAGGGATTAATGATAGTTATAGAGTATTCCCTGAAGTTTGTTAAACTATCCAAGTATGCATTTCTGAACTGGACTGTGTTTTGTGTTTCACAGTTTGGTCTTGCTTCTCTTGGGTGTGTCAGATGTTTACTATGAAACTAATAACTCTCCTTTGCAGGTACCAATGGCCCCCAAGCAAGACTTAGTCTACTCTTGAGGACGTTCCAAGTCTATCGCCCCTTCACGCCAGCTGGTGATTGGCTCGTCCGACGATGAACGCGACCCCGAATACGTGCCACCAGGCACCCAGACACCATCACGTGCTGCTAGGACCTCTCGGAGCACGCCCAAGAGGGTGGTGTCCAGCGTAGTCACTGCCTGCCAGTCTGATGAGGAGCGCACACTGACCGGCACACCGTCTGGGTCGGTCGCGGTTTCTAAGAGAGCGTCTGGCTCCGAGGAGGCTTCCGGCTCTGAGGAGGCTTCCGGGTATGAGGAAGCGTCAGCTTCGTATGGTACCACTGTTCCTGCTGCACCTGCCCACTCTACCTCGGATGATAAGGCCAATAGTGCTGACTCTACTCCAGCACCCCCGACCAACGTCCCTGCATCGGTTGCTGATCAACCCAAGCGGTGGTGTGTACAAGGACAATACCAAGTGTACAGGAATGCGAAGATGCTTAATGACAAGGGGGTTATGACTCAGACTCTGACAGTCGAGCAGTAAGTTCTTACAGGGAGTCTCCACTCTGTCCCTGATACACATGCTCTTTTCACCCGCCATCGACTAGAGTGGATGGCTAGGAGCGTTGGACGCTACAGCGAGGAGGTGGTGCGATAGTTCTACGATTCTTATGTAGCGACTCTCCGGTATTCATTGGATAGGCGGTCTAATCCCGCCAAACAGGCACCACTTGATCATGTTCGAGTCCGTGGCCGCAGGGTGGACATCTCTATATCCACTATTCACCATTTCTTATACGGTAAAGATGCAGATGCTACCAGGGAGCCCCCTTACCCCCGAGTTTGACTATCGGTGGAAGCTGATTAAGGAGGGACATTTTCAGCGTAATATGGGGCTGAGAGAGACCACCAAGAGGTGCATAGCCCAGCACATTTCTGTGGATGGCGAGGGTGCAAATTGGGTGCTGGAGCCCAGAGGGGTCATCAAGAAGGCAAACCTTACATTCACGGCCAAATTTATTTGGCTATTGGTCCATCACTGCCTATCCCCCACTGCTGCTGACAATATTGTTACATGGGATATGGCAGTATTGGTAGCTGCTTTGGTTGCCGGGTTCGATGTGGACATTCCGAGACTGTTGCTGGCAGTCATTCATGAGAGGGCCTTTAAGGCCACCACCACGTACCCTTTTCCCTGCTTGATTTTTGAGTTGTGCAGGTCTGCTGGAGTGCCCATATGGCATATTGACGTTCTGAGGACTCCTATTGGGACGGTTGATATAGGTCTCATCCGGGATGAGGCAAATAATGCGGCACCCCATAGAGGGCCCAGAGTACAGGTGCAGCCGCTAGGTGAGAACTTGGTAGACACGGTAGAGCAATCCCAAGGGGCTAATCAGAGTACATCAGAGCCTACCGGCACCACCCAGGTCGAGTCTATCCCGAGTACTAGCACAACTCTGAGTTCCTCCCGCTCCACTCCATCAGCAGCACTGGTCCCGATTGCTAGGATCCAAAATTTAGAGGCCCAGATGGCCACACTGCTGCATCATATCCACCCGTGGATTCAGAAGTCCATTGTTGAGGCGGAGGAGCAGATCGAGAAGAGGATTGCCCAGCAGACTGAGAGGCAGATTATGGCAGTCAACCAGCGCCTTGACGCCTTCAAGTTGAGAGTTCTCGCCTGACCAGCCCCTACTATTTATTTGACGACTCTCCAGGCTGCTGTGGCGAGTCTGAGGGCTGATGTGGATGCCATCCTGGATGCGCGGGTACCTGAGTCTAAGGCCACACTTGCAGAGCCTGCTGAGGATACATTGCTTGCTGCACTGTTCCAGACCACCACTGCGCCACCACCGCCACCACGTGAGCAGATCAAGAGGCACCAATCCAGAGAGGGTGATGAGGCTCATTCTAGGAAGAGAGAGCGTACTGAGTTGGAGGCTGTGAGGAGAGCCTCATTGATGGATGAGGAGGCCCGACATATGAGGGCTCATGAGTTGGCTGCTGGGGTGTCTAGCTCTAGGATTGTTGATGTTGAGAGGAGCACTACTGAGGGTGCTGTTATTGCTACGGACACAACTGATGGTGACCCTACTTCTGAGGGAGCGGGTTTCGAGAAACCGGACCCGCCAGCTTGTTGATCATCGGCTCTATGCGCCTCAGGTTTGCTTCACCTACCACCCTGTTTTATATTTCTTATGCATTGGGGACAATTGCATTCTTTTTTGTTGGGGGTGGGGTAAATTGAAAGTGAGTGCTAGGGTGAAGTCTGAGTAGCCCAACTCATGATCCTCTCTTGGGGTTTTCTTGCCTGTGTTCTTTTTCCCCAAGAGACTAATTATTTTACTGTTGAACCTTCATGTTATTACCTTGTACAAAGTATGTATGAAATCTTAAGGATGATGGCTAAAAAATAATGATATCCCGTTCTAAAATGAATTTTTGCATGATTAGGCATAGTGAATATTGAATGTGTTGGGTCTAAGCATGACATAAAGATACACCATTGCACGACCCTCGATCTAACACTCGAACTAGGTGTCCGATAATCTGGTAGGGTAATGAGGTGTTAAGTGAGTGTGAGGAAAGTTGAATAATCCACGTTGGTACCTAGCTAGAACTTTCCCGGTTAGTCCTGCAAAAAGTAACATGTGTTAGACAATTAGGAAAGGATCATAGGCCCTTGTTCAAAATAGTCAATGTTTAGCCTAAATGAAAGAAAACCAAATGAAATTAATCCTTTTTGATCCAAATGATTTGAGCTTACAATGGACCTTTCTTTTCTACCCCAACTCATCTTTTCTGGGTACAATGTGTTGGCCCTGGTCCCTCCTTGGACATGTGCACCTCAGCTTATGCCAAAAGCATAAGTTGAGGGTGGCTAATGTAGAAACCAATCTCGTTCTTGTCCTGACCCAGCTTTGGGTATTGTGTACCTTGACTCATGGCAAAGCCATGAGTTGAAGGTGGCTATGATGAGGAATGTTCCGGAAAGTGGGGTTGAAAGAAATAATGTAAAAAAATTTTAAAAATAATACAATGAAAGAAGAAAAGAAAAGTGGCTCAAATTTGAAAATTTGAAAATAAAAGAAGAGTCATTTGCACAAAAGGAGAAAGAAAGGAGAAAAGCAAGGCAAAATATATAAGAAAACGAAGAGTGGGGCATAATAAATGATGAAAAGGTAGGACGCTTAGAAGCTATGTCAAGGAGGGCAACAAGTCACTAAAATGCATCCAAATGTACCCTACCTGACCCTGAGCCTACGTTACAAGCCAAGAAAGTCCTATTGTGATCTTGAGAGTCTAATATGGTGAACTTAAAGCAGTGAAAATAAGGGCAAGCCTATGGTGACAAGTATCAATTAGGTGTGAAGTGGTTCTGAGAGCGAGTGTTGAAAAATAATCCTTATACTCAAATTGAAATCACTTTGTGAAATGTTGTTTTTAAAGTGAGGACACTAGTTGCAATATTGGAAAGTTGGTACCTTGGTGAGAGATAAAAGAGGAGAGGTGTCGGTGCGTGGTGAGTCTGTGTCATGGTCTGATCCACATAAATGAGACTAAAAGTGATATCATATATAAAAAAAAACAATGAAAAAATCGGGATTGATAGTCAAATGATTGTGAAAGCTTAAATGAAGATACTTTTGTACAAAGGTGTTGTGGTGAGTCATAGTGCATCGCTTGAGGACAAACAACGAATTTAAGTTGAGGGTGTTGATGAACCATGGTTTTACGGTACATCCAATGCTTTTTCCTTAAGTTTAGTGTGTGTCATAGGCCTCTTTGTAGTAGTTTTAATGTGTTTTTCTCCGTGTTTGCAGGAAAACTGTTCAGAACAAAAATGCTGAAGACTGTGCTGAAATCTGCAGAAGTGATGACCTACGAAGCCACCGACTGTCCGTCAACCCAGTGACGGTCCGTAGGTGATGATCGTTGACTGAAGGTCCAAGCAGCTGAAATCAAATTGGGGAAATCTGACCAAGTGTGGGGCTACGGAAGGAGCGACGGTCCGTTAACCCACTGATGGACCATCATGGCTAACCGTCGGTGGTAACAGAAAGTAGTCCCAGTACCCGGATTGAAGAAACCACTAAGTATGGAGGAACGAAGGCCATCGACGGACCGTAGGTCCACTGATGGACCCTGTTGTTGGTCCGTTGATGGTAACAGAAAGTGTTGAAAAGTGGAAGCTGAAAAAGATTTAAAGTATGGACCGACGGAAGTTGTCGACGGTCCGTCGTTCCATCGACGAACCATCAGTAGGGTCAGCGACGGCAGACGCGTGTTGGAACGATTTTTCCTTAAATAGAACTCCTTTTATTTTTAGGACTTTATTATTATAAATAGGACCAAAAACCTCATTTTTGGGGTTAGACTCTTTATTTTTTTGAGACTTGTGTTATTGGAAGTAAAAATTGGGTTTTTGGAAAATACTTATACTTTCTGGAATAGTTTCTTACAATATTTTTCATTAATTCAAGTGATATTTTCTGGGTTTTCTTCAACTTGTTAAAGTAAGTATATGATTCCTTGTTTATTAATTATGAATTGTGTAATACTTAGCATGGGTAACTAAATTAACAACTAGGGTTGTGGGAACCATGGGTAATTAACAAAGTAAAACTAGCTAAATAACAATTCTAGAATAGTTTCTTGTATGTATTGATAATTCTTTCGTTTAAAAGTCTTTTTAACGGTGGCCAACGTTAGAACTCGCCTTGTTGCTACTTGCCGGACAAAGGAGGTAGATAATAAGAAAAGAATTATCAACGTAGATTTAGTATACACTATCTAATACGCTAGTTTCAATTGGTGCTAAGTAGTAACTTAGCCATATATTGAATATGATGCTTAATATGATGTAAAAGGTAAAGCTTAGTAAAGTATACACACGTAGCCGTACCAAGGTGCGGAGTGAAATTCCCTAGTTGCCGGACCAAGGAATTAGGGATACATAACTTACCACTTTGCATGCAAGATACTAGGAAAGAGTTATTATAGCTAGGGTTACTACGTTATGAACCTATGGGGAACACTTACACCCTAGTTTCTCTCATCACTCGATAAACATCAAATATTTGAACTTGCTACTTGTTTACTTAGACTTAATTAATTACTTTTGTTATGCAAAATTCCCCCCTTTAATTGTTTGTTTTCGGAAAGGACTTGACTAAATAGAAGTAATCGTAGATTAAAGTTAAGTCTAAACTATTTTCCTCGTGGGATCGACCCCAACCTAACATTTGGGTTCTTTACTTGATACGACCGCTTATACTTCTATAGGAGAGTATAATTTGAGCGTATCATACATCTCTGAAAAATAGTCGGTGCATTACACAACCCAAAGGACATCCTCTTGAATGCGAAAGTTCCATAAGGCCAAGTGAAAGTGATTATCTGTTGATCCTCCGGTGCAATAGAGATTTGGTTGTAACCCGAATAACCATCAAGAAAATAATAGCACCCTTTCCTGCAAGCCTATCTAACATCTGATCCATGAAGGGCATAGGAAAATGGTCCTTCTTAGTCCATGCATTCAATTTTCGGTAATCCATACACACTCTCCATTCGGTCACCGGCCTCATTGGAACAAGCTCATTCTTCTCATTAGGGACCACAATCATTCCCCCCTTTTTTGGGCATACAATGAATAGGGCATACTACTATCTGCGATCGGATATATGGCTCCGGCATCTAACCACTGAATTATCTCCTTCTTCACTACCTCTTGCATAGGTGGATTTAAACGTCTCTGGTGCTCAATACTTGGCTTATGATCGGGCATGAGTTGGATTTTGTGTGAAAAAATACCGGGATGGATCCCAATAATATCCGCAATAGTCCACCCAATAGCTCTCTTGAACCTCTTCAACACTTCAACCAAACACTCTATTTGTTGCACATTCAAATCTGATGCAATAATTACCGGCAAAGTGTCGTCTTTTCCCAAGAATACATACCTCAGATGAGGTGGTAGAGCCTTTAGCTCTAATTTTGGAGCCTCTTCAATAGATGGTTTCGCGGGTAGAGACTCACAATGTTTCATGTCTAACTCAAATTTCTTTTGTTTGAAACGAAAATCACCTCGATCAAGTGCCGCAACCAATGACCCATACTCTTCAATAACATCAGTCTCAAAATTCATGATCACTGCCGCTAGTGCCTCAACACCAAGGCGCTCTTCGATTTGTACCTCAGACGTACTCTCAACCCTGTAAGATATATCAGATACCGTTTGGACCTCACCACTCTGCTTCATGGACCTACAAATGTTAAAAGTTGCCTCTTCATTATTCAACCGGAACTTCATCTGCCCCTTTTCCATATCAACCAAAGCGCGACCAGTAGCAAGGAATGGCCTCCTAAGGATAATAGGCACCTCAAAGTCGACCTCACAGTCAAGAATCACAAAATTGGCCGGAAATATAAATGACTCTACCTTCACCAACACATCATGGAGTATCCCAACAGGCCTCTTCACCGTTCGATCGGACATCAGTAACCGCATCGCAGTGGGATTTGGATCACCCAAAGTTAACTTCTTGTAGATAGATAGAGTCATGAGATTTATGCTTGCAACAATATCACATAGTGCTTTAACAAAGTGTAACAACATGATGGTACATGGAATAGTGAAAGCACCCGGATTTTCTTTCTTTTGCACCAGTGACCTTGTAGCAATAACACTACAATGTTGCATCCTATCATCATCCTCAAAACTCACCGACCTCTTCTTAGTAACCATATCTTTCATAAACTTGGCATAACTGGGCATTTGTTCAAGAGATTCTATCAAAGGGACATTGATGGGAAAGCTGTTTCAACATAGTAATAAAATGCCGGTATTTTCCATCCTCAGTTGTCTTCACCAGTCTTTGCGGGAATGGTGGTGGTGGTCTAGGCACGGGGACCACCTTTTGGGGCGTCTCTGCTTCTTTCACCGCTTCATTTACCAACTCACCACTAGCTTCTACTACCCCTTTATCTCTTCTCAACTCATCTTCTACACCAGACGGCATAGGTGGATCAATGGTTTGCTTACCCCCTCGAGTCATGACTGCCATACAATGTCCATCATTTTTCAGATTTTGGACGGTGTTGCTAGGAAGAGTACCCGGTTGACGTGGGTTCACCGTAGTAGACAATTGGGTCATTTGCAACTCAAGATGCTTGATTGAGATTGCATGTGCATCCACCTTTTACCCAATATTAGCTAATTCACTTCTCAAATCCTTGGTGTGCTCATCACTAGCATCAAACCTTCTCCTCATATTTTGCAGCATGTCTTCAACTTGCGCCATACTACCTCCACCATCCCTAGGATCAACTTCTAGATTTTGAGGCGGAACATAGGGCCCACTTCGATCGTTTCTGTTTCCATAGTTACCCCGGTTGAAGTTGTTGTTGCGGTTATAGTTTCCTTCACGAACATAATAGCCTTCTCTGTTGTAATTCCTATAGTTTCGACCTTTATTTCCTTGACCTTGGCGCCAATTCTCCTAATTGGAGCCTTGGGCGTTCGGCCGGAAACCCCCTGTCTGCTCATTCACTACATAAGAATCTTCTTCATAGTAGTACTCATCAATCGGCGGTGGTAGTTTAGCCAAATAATTCAACGCATTTACTTTCTCTGCACCCCCTCTGACATGTTTCAACACCAACCCTAGCTCAGTTCTCATTTGAGCCATCTCTTTACGAATCTCATATGTGGCTGGGTTGTGTGTGGCTTGCACCGCAAAAGTGTTTCTCCCAGTATTCGACTTCCTAGTGCTCCAAGCTTTATTATTTTGGGAGATTTTCTCTAACTTCTCGGCAATCTCTGCATAAGTACACTCCCCATAAGAACCACCCGCAATCATATCAAGTACTGCTTTATTATTATCGTCTTACCCCTATAGAAGTACTCTTTCAACAATTCATCATCAATGCGGTGGTTTGGGACACTTCTAAAAAATGAGGTGAACCTATCCCAAGAACTACTTACTGACTCCCCAGGTAATGCCACAAAGTTGTGCACCCTATTTTTGTGGTTGAGCTTTTTAGACACCGGATAGTAACGCGCCAGGAACACATCCCTCAACTAGTTCCAAGTATAGATTGAGTTATAAGGAAACTCAGTAAACCATATAGCAGCCTCTCCCGTCAGTGAGAGAGGGAACACTCTTAACCCGATGACATCCATGTCCACGTCAGGCCTCCCTACACAACTCTTACACACCGACCTCAGTTTGGCTATGTGAGCATGTGGATCCTCAGATGGTAGCCCCGAAAACAAACCTCTAGCGGTGAGCATCTGCATCAAGCTACTAGTTACCACGAAAGTATGACCATGTGGTAGAGGAGGTAGGACAAGTGGCCCATCAGAATCAGTGATGTTAACATTGCCCCTACAGTACTCTTGAGGGCGTGGGGCAGGAGGTTGCCTTCTCAGATCACCTTCACTAGGGTTCTCCACTATCACTTGATTATGAGCATCAGCCGGTGGAGGAAGTTAACGGTTGATCCCATCACCAAGATTAGCAGGATTGTGTGGATCGTTCATTTTGCGGAGTGTACGGTTTAGTTCTGGATCAAGTGGAAGTATTGGTTCTCCTCGACTCCGTGTACTTGGCATACACTAGAGCTAGACATGAGAGAGACAAAAATAAAAAGAAAAAGTAAAATTAGGAAATTGTTGACTAAAATTCGGTAATGTGCTTAAAGTTAATCTAAAAGCCACTTTCCCCGGCAGCGGCGCCAAAATTTTGATACACTCGAATTACACTTCTTTACAGAAGTATAAACGGTCATATCAAGTAAAGAACCCAAAAAGTAGTTTGAGGTCGATCCCACGAGGAAAATGGTTTAGACTTAACTTTAATATACTATTACGTCTATTTAGTCAAGTCCTTTCCGAAAACAGTTAATTAAAGGGGGGATTTTTGTGCAACTAAAGTGTTCAATTATTTCTAAGTAAAACAAGTAGCAATATTAAAACTTTGGTTTTTATCAAGTGGTGAGAGAAACTAGGGTGTAAGTGTTCCCCATAGTTTCATAACTCGGTAATCCTAGCTATAACAATTCTTTCCTAGTATCTTGCATGCAAAGTGATAAGCTATGTATCTCTAAATCCTAAGTCCGGCATTTAGAGAATTTCACCCCGTACCTTGGTTCGTCCACGTGTGTCTAATTTACTAAACCTTACCTTTACCTCATATTAAGCATCATATTCGATATTTGGCTTAGTTACTACTTCACACCAATCGAAACTAGCCTATTAGATAGTGTCCACTAAATCTATGTTGATAATTCTTTTCCTATTAACTACCCCCTTGGTCCGGCAAGTAGAAATAGGGCAAGTTCTAACGCGTACACTCGTCAAAAAGACTTCTAAATGAAAGAATTATCAATACATGCAAGAACCTATTCTAGAATTGTTATTTAGCTAGTTTTACCTTGTTAATCACCCATGGTTCCCACAACCCTAGTTGTGGATTTAATTACCCATGCTTAGAAATACACAATTCATGATTGATAAACAAGAGTTCATGTACTTACTTTGATAAGTTTGAAGAAAAATCCAGAAATCACACTTGAAATAACAAAATTTACTTGATCATCGATTTCGGAAACTTGAATAAATTGTTAAATTGCAAAGTCAAAGCTCCAAGAACAAAGTATGAAAAATAATAAAAAGTCTAACCCTAAAAACGAGGTTTTTAACCCTATTTATAATAACAAAGTCCTAAATTAAAAGGAGTCCAAATTAAGGAAAGTCTGTCCAGAAAATGCGGCTTCAGTCGACGAACCCACAGACTGTCCGTCGACTGCCTCCGTCGGTCCACACTTAGCTTTTTCTTCAGCCTTCATTTTTGCATCTTCTCTGATCCAATCGACGGACAAACAACACGGTCCGTCGTCTCACTTACGGCCCGTCGATGCCTCTGTCGTTCCATACTTAGTGATTTCTTCAACATCGGGTACTGGGACTAATCTATGATCTGATCGACGGTTTGCCAGGATGGTCCGTCGATCAGTCAAAGGACCGTCGATCCTTCCATAGCCCCACACTTAGTCAGAATTCCCCGAGTTGCTTCCAGATGCTTGGACCTCCAGTCGACGATCACCACCCACGGATCGTGGATGGAATGATGGGCCGTCGATGGCTTCGTGAGTCACTTCTGTAATGATTTCTGCACAGCCGTCTGCATTTTCATTTTGGACAACTTCCCTGCAAAACACAGATAAAACACATTAAAATTACTACAAAAAGGCCCTAGACACACTAAACTTAAGGAAAAAACATTGAAAGTACCGTGAAACCACGGTACATCAAAAGATAAATTTGCCTAATTTTGGAAAGCCAAGATATCTAAGAGAACCAATTTATCCTGGCTTTCATAAATTCGACAAATATTTTGTTGATACATATAAGAAATCTCTAGTAACTAGAGATTCGACGAATGCTCACATTAATCGACATATAGAAACAATGGTGAAGGGTTTGTTTCTTAGAAAAATCAAAATTATTAAGGATTTCAATTAGAGTATTCTCGACTAGCAAGGAATTAACCTTTGAGTATTGACACAAACTTTAAACAAATAAACTATCTTTTAGCACATATTAGTTTAACTCGATAAAGTTTCCTTGAAATATGTTTCCTTTCGGCATAATGCTCTTCCTAACAACTTGCTCTCCTGAATATGATATTAAAAACCATATGGACAAACTCGTTATAGTGGTTCTATCACAAGAAAGTGAAATCCTTCAAAAAAGAATCATTCTTCAAAAACTCAAACCACCGGAGCATGTAACCAAAGCACACCAAAGTTCGTGCAGTGATGCAAGTGAAAAAAATTGACATTAAAAGAGAATGATGAACGAACATTGTCTACAATGGCAAAACTTCTAGTACAAAGATTGTGGATTAGGTGTAAATCCAAATAAAGTTGGGACAAGGATTTCCAAATGAATCTTCATCATTTGGGATATTAATATTATTGTAGTTTCTTCTGAAAGAGTGATAATCAAGTCCAGAGCTTCACTTTCTCCGTAAGTGAGAATATCAATAAGTTTATCATTTTTCGTTTTTTGCATTCTGACTGAATGTTAGGCTTTGATAGCTCGAGTAGGTTGCACTGGTAAATATGGGTCAATTATTATTGAATTTTTTGTTGGCTCTTTAAATTTAGGTTTTCCCCTCAAATGAATTTGTGTTTAATTTTTTCTCCTCGTATTCTTATACACTAGTTACAACACGTTTATTCCAAAATATTTAATTTCATGTAAATATTTTATTGAAACTGACATATTTTATCCCCTTCAAATCTATTGTACAATAACATCAAACGAGAAACATAAACACTAAACAATACATATGGTTGGACGCATTTGTTAGTGCCCTCACAAGTGTGTGGCTTCATTTATTGATCATTAGGTTGCTGCTTACAAGTCTCTTGTGGTAGGTATTGATGTTATTAATGTTAGCATGATAGATAACTAAATGATTGTATATATTAATGTAATTATATAGTGATACAAATTAGCATGATCATATACATTTGTTGTAGAATCAAAGGAATAAATATTGTGATAGAATAACTTATTTGGAGGCGGAGCAAGTCAAATTTCGAGGGATTGAATAGTATATTTGTAGGGATAGAATAGCAAGACATATTTCGAGCTTATTGTGTTTATGTTTCTTGTTTAAACATCCGTCATTCCTATCCCTAAAGACAAGTTATTCTATCACTACAAAATATGCTATTCAATCCATCTAAATCTGTCTTGCTATCCCTCCAAATCAGTTATTCTATCACAATATTTATCTCTTTGATTCTACAACAAATGTATATGATCATGCTAATTTATATCACTATATAATTACATTAATATATACAATCATTTAGTTACCTAGCATGCTAACCCCCCCATCAAATTGATGTTGGTGGATCAAGATACATCAATTTTCCTACTAGAAACTAATGGCATTGTCGTGCCATGAATTTTGTAGACGCATCAACTATTTGACTAACACTAGACACATGAGAGTAATGACACCTTTATCTAAAGTATTATCAGTGTGGAGATGAGTAGGATGAGATTGAGAAAATCCAATCTCAGCAAGTAATCCATGAAGCCATACATCTTCGGAGCAAGCAGTGGACATGGATCGACATTCAACCTTTGTTGAAGATTTTTACACACAATCTTGTTTTACTGTTCCTTTACCTAATTTTGGTAGTCGTGCTACAAAGTGTTTTGAGGTCATTCATAGTGATGTTTGGGGGAATTTCACCAATTATATCTCATATTCATTTTAAATACTTTATGACATTCATAGTTGATTATAGTCGGTTTACATGGGTGTATTTTCTTCGATCCAAATATGAGGTATTTTCCATGTTTAAAACTTTTTTGACTTACATTGAGACTCAATTTTCTACATGCATCTAATTATTAAGATCTGATTCTGGTGGAGAATATATGTCTTATGAATTCAAAAATTCTTGCTTGACAAAGAAATTCTCTCACAACACTCTTGCCCATATACACCACAACAAAATGGAGTTGCTGAACGAATAAATTGCTATATTTTAGATGTCACTTGTACTTTATTCATTGAGTCCTATGTTCCATATAAATATTGGGTGGAATCTTTGTCTACTGCTTTCTATTTAATTAATAGATTACCATCTAATGTGATAAATCTTTTGTCTCCATATTTTTGTCTTTATCACCAAAATCCTAACTATGGTGCTTTTTATACATTTGGTTGTGTTTGTTTTGTTAATTTGCCTCCTTCGCAGCACAATAAAATTTTTGTACAATCTACGAAATGTGATTTTATGGGTTATAATACTTCACAAAAAGGTTTTATTTGTTATGATCCATGTTCGTACAAATTTTGTCTCTCTAGAAATGTCGTTTTCTTTGTGAACCAATATTTCTTTCCTATGATTGTAGATTCATCTTCTGCTTCTCCTCTTCTTCCTACTTTTGAGGATTTATCATCTTATTTTAAGATCTTCAAACCTGGATTTGTGCATGAACGACGTCGGCTAAATTTATCCTATCCCGACACTAATCCGCTGCCTGAAACTGTACTATAACTAGAATCGGAGAATTCTTGAAGATCTGGTCCTCTTGAGCCTACTCGACAATCTACCAAAGCATCTCTGACTCCCAATTGGTATCTTTATCCCTCTATATAATGAAAAGACTATCTCACTTTGATCACACTATGAGAGGCAATCAACAGAAAAATTGACAATTAAAACCTTTCCTCCTTTTTCAAGAGCACTTGGACGGGGACAGGTGTACTGTGTTCCTAATTTAACTTCATTTCATTACCTTTATTCAGAGGCTCTGTGTCACAACCGGAGAGTATCCCCAAGTTGTAACCGGCGTCGTCGACCTCGAAGAGGTCTTAAACAAGCCCTTAGCATTCATCATTGCACATAGTCATGGAAAATACGAAATTATTAAAACTTTTACAATTTAGAAGTCAACTTCTTCTATATATCAAAATAGAACTAAATTTGTCTCCACATACAATCTAGACATAGAAATATCAAGTTTGGGACTTGCCCTTACATTAAAGTAGAAAGTCTAGAATAGGAAACATAACATAGTGTCTTAATAGACAAAAGAACTAAATCTAAAATCATAGGTGTAGTGTCCTCAGACTTGAGGACTACCCAACTTGGAGAAAGAAAATCCAAGTATCTTGAGAAAAGGCCTTGAATCACCTCAACGTCCTGAACCTACATGTGTGGGAAAAAGGGAAACAATGTGGGTTAGTACAACACATGTACTAAGTATGGTGCCATGCACATAAAATATTTGAAATATGCACAAAAGGACATTTTAGTTGAAAACATGCTCTTTATCAAGTAAAACCCAATATGCATACAAGATAAGGAACATAAGTTAAATCAACACACTATTAAATTCAACATATAAGCAACCTAAGACACACTAGTGCAATGCCATGGATAGGATTCCATAACCCCATTAAAGCTAAGTGCCAACTATAAGCCACCTACTACATTCATATGTCATAATCATGAGAACTACCTTTTATTCATATAACAATAATACCATAACATATATAAATACTTCATAGCTAATTCAAGTATATAGGGTTAAGGATGAGGAAACCTTGTCATCAAAACCACAATAACACATTAGATATAGCATATTACTATCTAAGTAATTCATCTTTCATCCCTGAGTTCAATGAAGAACCAACATTCATACCTTCTTGCCCTCTATGGGAATTCATACTTCAATCACCCAACAATGCACAATCAATACATAATATAAGTAACTCATGAAGTAATAATACAATTTACATTAATATAAAAAATTGATATATTCATTATCTTCAAATAATTCACCATAGCAAATCCAAGGTTTATGAAATTGGGGAAGAACATGGGTCTAACGGAATATCAAGTGAACAACAACAATTACTCATTATTCTGTACATAATTAACCCTAACTAACCATAACAAATCATAATTAGTCCATGAAATTCGCTTCAGAAGGAAACCCATATGTAAGAATAAAACCCTAGCTTTTTGGGGAACTCTTGAAAGCTTAATTAGAGAGGACCTCTTTGGGAAAGGATTACCAAGAGTTAAATACAACCATATCTTGTTAATATTCAAACAATTATGGAAGAAAGTTCATTTATTGAAGCCCTAGTGAAAGCTTATCCTTCCTCTTCAATGGAGTCTTGAGTTGAGAAAGTCTGGAGAGAGTTTATGTTTTGTCTTAATGTGTTGAGTTAGGATGACTTGGGGTAATGGGGTTGGGGTCTTATAGTTAGGTTTATTTAGGTAATTAACTCACCAACCAACCCCCTTTACTTCTAATTAAATAACAAACTCGAACTAGGACCCCTAACTTAAAAACTAAAAGTCGAACCCTAGCACTATTTGACAGACCCCATTGACGCCCCCTCAACCAATTGACGGCCCATCATGCATGGGCGTCATTTGGTTCAGAGAGTGTTATTGGTGGAGAATTTGGTGACGGTACTAAGTATAAACTCACTAATCCACCCACGACCATCAACACATTGACAGCCCGTCAATGGCTGTTGCAGATTGCAACTTTCTGCCCAAAGTTTGGGTCCTCTTCAAGGACCCCTAGGGTGGTCCTTTGGGGGTCGTACCCATAAGTTTTGATCCTAAACATAGAGTTGTACCTATTTAAAGTATTTCCACAAGATTTAACCATTGTACGACACTCCCATGCCTTCACAAGACCCTAGAACACCTACTAGTTCAATTTCACTATTTTTCGGACGTCATGGTTATTTCTTGATGTTTAGGTACTAACACTTCCAAAGCAATTTAATTACATTAGTTTAGGTCTATAAACATTGTTTTAACCATTTTAAATCATTATTCATAATATGAGTCTCTAGCTTAGGTTATTGGATTTCGGGGGTGTTTCAATACTCCCTCCTTGGGAACATTCGTCCCCAAATGACACCTTGACCTTTTTGTAGGAAATAAAAGTACTCTAGACTATCAGCTCAACAACAATTAACTTCAATACAACATCATGACATCATATTACATAGGAACTTAATCCAAAACATCATTATGCTCAAAACTCATTACTTCACATACATAGGAGGAACTACCTTCTCCATATTCAATTAGCATCAATATATACATTAAGCAATCAACATGTCATTTATTCATCAATACAACATGAAGCATGATCATTACATATCTCACGAATACAATATAACACAATATATAGAAGTGCAAGTCAATCGTGAGAAACATAATTCATGGAAACTAAAAATACATTTTAAACAAGAATTTTCCCAGGAATATGCACATATTAGAACACCATGATAAGTTCAAAATTTTGATAATTCTCGTATAAGGGAAACTACTAACCCAAACTTTGGCTAGGAATAAGGAGAAAAGATGAGGATAGCGGGACTTCATGTCGGTCTCAGCCTCCCATGTCGCACCCTCAACTAAGTGGTTTCTCCATATGACTTTTACGCAGACAACCTCTTTATTCCTCATTTCTTAACTTGAAGATCTTAGATATCAACCAAAACTTCCTCAAAGGAAATGATAGTATCAACTCCTAAGCCTTCTAGAGGAAGGATATACATCGAATCACCTATACACTTTTTAAGCATTTATACATGGAACGCCAGATGCACCGGAGCTAGTTCAATTGGTAATTTTAACTCATAGGCAACACTTCTGACGCATTTTAAAATATCATATGTCACTACATACTGGGGGCTAAGTTTCCCTTTTTACCAAGCCTCATCACCTCTTTCATGTGTGATATCTTCAAATAGACCAAGTCACTTACCCTAAACTCAAGGTCCCTCTTTCTATTGTTGGTGTAATATTTTTTCTGACATTGGGACGTCTACAATCTATCCCTTATGATTTATACTTTATCCACGACCACATAAACTACTTCGGGACCTATTAGAGCAAACTCACCTACCTCAAACAGCCCAATAGGAAATTTACATTTTCTCCCATAGAGAGCCTCAAATGGAGCCATGGTGATACGTGAGTGATGGCTATTATTGTAGGAAAATTCAATCAACGATATATGGTCATCCCAATTACCATTGAAGTCATTGATACATGCCCTCTCTAACAACCCCAAAAAAATTTGAGCTAAGGCTTGAACCGTTCTTTGTAATGAGTGAGATTTTACAAAGCAATTAAAAATTTCTAAGTATTAAGGTCAGGTCACTAGATGTAGAACCTTGAGTTCCAAAAAGAATTAAATTTGAAATAACAAAAATCTAAAATTTGGAGAGTTAAGCTAAGAATGAGTTTTCGGACAACTTCAAACGACCATAACTTCTAGTACATGATGAGTTAGGTGTGCTACACAATACCATAGGAAATCTTTTTTAATTATCTTTCCAACGCCGCCAAGTTTTCTATGTTTCGAGTTTGGATGAGTCAGATATGACCTTTTGAAGTTAGGTTGTCCAGTTAAGGAAAGATAGCCGAAAAAAGTGAAGGGTATTTTGGTCCTTTCCTTACACAATCAGATTTAATTCGGTTTCAATAATATTTTAGGGGTCTAATACTTTTTGTTTTTAAGTTTTTTAATCTTAATATACTCATAGGTTTTTGGTCAAAATTTCAAGAAGGGACAAGAAAGAAAAGAAGATAAAAGAGGAGAAAGAGGAAAGAATGAAGCCGTTTGTCGACGTTCTTGAGTTTAGTTGCGGATTTCCGCCATGGGTTTAAATCCCTAAGAGGTATGTAAGATTCCATAGTGTTGGGTTATTTCACCCACACGCCAATCATGTTATTTTTTAGGACATTTCATTCTTAAAGTTTAAAGATTAGAGTTCTTGATGAGTTCTTGAGAGGTGTTCTTGAAGTTCATTCTAAATCTTGTTGTGTTGGGTTTTTGATGATTTATTGAGATGAAATTCAGTAATTTTAGTGTTCTTTTCAGTAGATTAGAGTGTAATTATAATAGAATCCAAGTGATTGGGGAAGCAACCGTTCAATTTTAGGCGAGTTAGAGTGAGAAAACGAGCTAGGATGTTCGGCAGATTCTAGGTTGGGGCCTGGAGGGATGCGCCTGCCAGAGCGCCCAAACCCTTCTTTGTAATTCAGAGTCTGGCGTCCCGCGCCACCCATAGCCCCAGGGTCGCCTGCCCCATCTAATTTGCCTCTGGTTTCTCCGTTTTAGTTCGTTTTAAGCGCACCTTCACTCCTTGTAGATTTTAACTAATCTAAACTACTTCTAAACACCTAAAATCATTCCTAACATAATCATAACCTTGAATTCATAATTCAAATTCAAGGTAGAGTTGTGAATTAAGTTTCGAGAATTCTTTCGAGCATTCCAAGAAAGTCCATTTGAGTCCTTATGAGGAGTCCTCTACAACTTCTAGTAATTAGTTTCAAGACTCAAGTAAGTGAGCATGAGAGTGATAATGTATTCATGAGTCTACAATATCACCTAGAACCTTCATATCATGAAGCATAACTCTTGAATTCATATTTCATATTCAAGAGAGAGTTAAGAGGAGTGTTCAAGAAATCCTTTGAGTTTAATTATAAATTCTTTGAGATCCATCATTGATTTGAACTATGTTTTGAGGAAGTAAATAAGAGAATGAGAAGATTAATATACATGAATTCAATCTAGTTACTTAGACCTTCGAGTCGAGTTGTTCATGCCCATAACTTCCGTACGAATTCCATAAATTGAGTATCATTGAGAGGAGTAGTATCTCCAAGTTCTAAGTCTTGAGTATTGAGTTCATTATTCCTTTTGAGATTATATTCCTAATTATGGGACTATCATATGTTACCCATGAAGTCATTGAGATGAGTAGTGCATGCCCATAATTTCGCATGTACTATATAAGTTAAAAAATCTAGAGATAAGAAGTATCTTTGAGTGCTTGATTTGAGTAGTTCATGCTCATAATTCCGCATGAACCCTCCAAGTTGAACATCATGAGATCACCCATAAATATGATATCATGAACCTTGAATTTTTAATCCAATTCAAGGAAAGTTAAGATCAAAGACAAAGAAGTTAAAAGTTAAGTCTAGAAGTTTAGAAGTAAGTCAAAGCAAAGTTTCTTAAAGTTTTCAAGAGTCTTATTTAAACATTTTAACTTCATTATAAGGATCAAGTTTCGATTCAAAGTAAAGAGTAAAAGTTGAAGTCTTTCCTTCAAGAAATATAAGAGAACTAAGTATCCCCAAGAGTTTATTTAATATCAAAAGTTTCAAGTTAAGCAAAGAGTAAAGAGTTGAGTCATTTCTCAAAAGTTATAAGGGAACTAAGTATTCCCTAAGAGTTACAAATGTTTCCATATTTTGAGCAAGAACAAAAGCTAGACTTCCAACAAAGACTTTGGCTAGTTTTAGTAAAGAGGAAACCATGGTTTCCAAGAGAGCTTTTAAAGATAAGTTTGAGCAATTACCTCAAACCAGAGTAGAAGTTGTTTTACAAACATATAAGCTAAGTATTTTGGGAGTAGTATTGAGCACCAAACTGGGGACGTGAGTTCATATTAACTCAAACCCTCATAAACCATGTAGCCGACATAGACAGAAGAAGAATCATACTTTTTAGATGATTCCTTAGTGCTTTTTAGCATAAACTAGTGGATCCACTCATAATTTCATGTTCTATACTAATGGCAAGGTATAGGACAGTCATTTTGTAACGTGAGGTAAGATGTTTTACCATTGCTTATGCTCATAATTATGGTTGTCGGTTAGAGAATCTCCCACAGAAACTATATTACTTTGTTATATAAGTAAAGCTGAGTTTTGTATTGCATTTTATTTAATGAACTAAGTTGCTTTTACTGTTTTATAAAGCTTTTTATATATAACATGTGTATTATTGCTTTATATTGAGTTGAGTATCCATAGTCGAGTATCATATATTTAAGCTCAGTATTTAATCTCTGAGTTGAGTATATTATTCTTGAGTATTCTTGAGTATTCCTTGAGTTTCAAGTGTGAGAAGTGGAAAGTATGTTTCAATTTTTTTTCAAGTATCAAGCTTATGTTATGTTTTAGAGTTCCCCTATAATGCTCGCACATTCAATGTACTGAGCCAGTTGGCCTGCATCTTCGCATGATGTAGACACAAGCATTCAGGATCATCAACGGGAGCTTCGTTGATACATCCAAGAGTTCGAGTTAGATATGGTGAGCCTCCTTGCTTCCGGAGGATTTCCTTTACTTTTCAGTTTAGTCAGGATGTCGTGTGTTTTGTCCCGACTTCCATCTTTATCACTTAGAGGCTTCATAGATAGTCAGTATAGTTGAAGAGTCTGTATTAATCATTTATTTTATTAAATGTTTTGATGACTAAAGTTGCTTATTTTATTGCTAGTTGAATATATTATTTTTATTCAAAGTTGTTCATTTGAGTTAAAGCCTTGTAAAGTTGAGTTTATTGAATTTTATTTCAGTTTTAAGATTTTATATGTTTAAGTTAGTCTTCCACTTGTAGTCATCCAGGATGAGGGTTCTCTTGGGGAACATCAATGAACTTCGAGTGCCGGCCACGTCCAAGGTGTAGAACTGGGCCGTGACACCCTCAATATATCTTCTTGTGTTTAGATGTTTATTCCGCCAAACCATTCATTTGTGGAAGAATTGTGGTACTAAGTTTCACCTTGGTACCAAGTACATTTTGGAATGCTTTCCAAACATGAGAAGTAAATTGGGTACCCCTATCCGAAATGATAGACAAGGGAACTCCATGCATTCTCACAATCTCATTAAGATACAAATTAGCATAATCTTCTGCCAAATATCTAGCCTTGACGGGAATAAAGTGAGCTGATTTGGTCATCCTATCAACAATACCCCAAATGGAACCATGTTGCCTTCGCGTACAAGGCAAACCTACAACAAAATCATATTGACATCTTCCCACTTCCAAATGGGGATGTCTATATCTTGAGACAACCCACCCGAAATTTTATGCTCGGCTTTGACTTGTTGCGATTAGGACATTTAGCCACAAACTCCGCTATATCCTTCTTCAAACCATTCCACCAATAGATCTCTTGTAGGTCACAATATATTTTGGTGGCACCCGATGAATGGAATATTGGGAACCATGAGCCTCTTCAAAAATTTGCTTCCTTAAGCCATCTATATCCGGCAAACACAATCTTCCTTGCTTCCTAAGTACCCCCTCCTCTCCTTGGGATAAGGACTCATTTTTTTTTATTTGAACTACCCTTGGGTGGGTAAGGGGCTGAGCAGCACCCCCAGGCCTTAACATTAATAAACAAAACAAAATACAAAGGAGGGAGACATAAACCTAACCTCCAACCTAAGGTGGTTCAGAGTCAACTTTCCAAAAGAAGAAGTCAACTCCTCCCCGTACATCAAGGATGAAACCAAAATACTAAGCACCTAAGGAGAGGAATCCTCTCAATACAAAGTATCTAGGAAACATAAACAAGGGAGACTCTCCCTTTACAAGGTAGAATAAAAGTAAACTAACCTATTCAGATAGCTATAGTTGAAATCTGCAAGGTCGATCAAGGTGGTTCCTTAATTCTTCTAGTCTTCCTTCTTCTAAAGCTAGGCATCTCCAGTAAATCCAGCTGATAGTATGATTTTGCTTCCTTAGGCATGTGCTGGCTGCTGAAATATATATGTGGACTGGTTATCATGTGACTGTGTTTTGAAAGAGCATCAGCCACCCAATTTGCTTCTCGAAATATATGTAAGCACTTGAATTGCTGAGTCTGAGAGATGAGATCTTGCAATCTTGCCAACTGTGTGATAATACTTATTGAGGAGCTGTCGTCTTTAAAATCCAATGTACTACTAGTTGAGAATCAAGCTCCAAAATTATGTTTCTATATCCCAGTTCAAGTGCCCAAGTCATACCAAATATTGCTGCCTCTATTTCCGCTTTGTTGTTTGTTCCTTCTCCAAGGGGTGTTGTGAAAGCCATCACCAATTTACCATTTTTATCCCTCAAAATGCCGCCAGCCCTAACCTGCCAGGATTAGTGGTTGCGCTGCCATCGGTGTTTACTTTGAGCCATTGGTCGGGAGGTTTAAGCCATGTTACCAAACTCACTTTGATGTCGTGCACACACTTTTCACATTTTTGAATTAAATCTGTCCATTTTGCAGGCCACTGAAGCTGAGGGAAGGCTGTGGAAAGCATTTTGTAGTTATCCTTGTAGATGGCATATTTGACCCTGCTGATATTGGTTGTCTTGCCTCCATATTTAGCTGCGCACCTGTTCTTCCATAAGTTCTAACAAATGAAAATTGGGGTCGCTTGCAGAAGTAATCTGTGGGCTGCATTCTTAGGTGTGGCAGTCCACCACTGCTTGAGCAGTGAGTGCAAGTCAGTTTGGTCTGGCCTCAGCCCTCAGTGGCTGCAAAGTTGGTCCAGATGTTGGTTGCGAAGTTCCCTTTGTTGAAGATATGCTCAATGCAATCCATACCTGCCCTGTCAAAACAACAAACACACTTTGATGGCTCAATGCCAAAACTAGTTATCCTATCGTTAGTAGGGAGTTTACACCTAAGGGTTCTCCATAGTAAAAAGGAAATCTTAAAAGGAATGTATTTATGCCATAAAAGAGAGTTAAAGTGATGTTTAGCTCTTTTTTCGCGGATTTCCTCCCAGGCTGATGAACAGCTGAATGCTCCATGAGTGTTGAGTTTCCAAACTGGCTGATCTAGAAGATGTTGTTGAGGTGAAATTTCTGTAGCTAGTATGTTGGATAATTGACTGGCAGGTGCCTCCTCCAACAGCTTGCTCCAATTCCACCTCCCTTCCTCCCAAAATTCAGCAACTTTGGAGTGGTTGAATCTATTACTGGTGGTGGAGAAGTTTGCAAGGGGTCCACTACCGAGCCAGTTGTCCCACCAGAAGGAACAATTCCCAGCTTGGAGCTTCCATTTAATATGTTGTTCCACCTGCTGTCTATTCATCAGCATATGTTTCCATTTCAAAGAATCACCTGTATCCCCTATTTTGCTAACCGGGTTGGATCTTTGGCAATATTTAGCTTTTAAGAATTCACCCCACAGAGTGTGTTTGGTTCTAAAGATCCACCACTGTTTGAATTGAAAGGCCCTACAAATATCATGTAAGTTCCTCATCCCACCCACCCCCCCTTCATCATAGGGGTAACTTAGATTTTTCCATGAAGCCCAGTGGTACTTTTTCCTATCGCTCTTCCATCCCCAGAAAAAAATCAGCTATAAGCATTTGGATTTGCTTAAGTATTGTCACTGGAGGTGTTACTACGGATAGAAGGTGAATAGGAAGAGCTTGAAGAACATGTTTAGTGAGAATAGCCTTGCCTCCATAGCTAAGTTGTTTGGTTTGCCAACCTGTAATTCTACCAACAACCTTGTTAACAAGATCAGAAAAATAAACATTTCTAGGCCTGCCAACAAATAAAGGGCATCCTAGGTAAGTAATAGGACCCTGTTTTTCTTTGAACCCTGTCAGCCTCTTAATTCTATCTCTAGTGCTATTAAATGCATTAGAGTGCAGCATAAAGTGGCTTTTATCACCATTAATGAGTTTTCCAGAAGTGGTCTCATAATCCTTTAAAGTTGCCATTAAGAGTTTTAAAGTTTTGTACCTTCCAGAAGAAAACAAAATTATATCATCAGCAAAACTCAAATGGTTCACTTGGGGTCCCCTCATTTTCATGAAGAAACCATTATAATCCGGGTGATTATCTAACCTGTTGAGAGATCTTGAAAGCATCTAAGCACCTAAAATAAATAGGGCCGGAGAAAGAGGATCACCTTGCTTGAGTCCCCTAGAGGAGTTGAAAAAACCATACCTCTTACCATTCACAATGATTGAGTACCAATTGTTAGCCATGATTCTCCATACCATATCAATGAACACCTCATCAAACCCCATTTTCCTTAGAACTAAGCAAATATATGACCATGAGACTCTGTCATAAGCTTTTGCCATGTCTAGTTTAATAATGACATTACTTCCAATGTTGGGTTTCTTGATTTGGTGAATGATTTCCTGGGCTAACATGATGTTTTCAGAGATGCTTCTTCCTTTCACAAAACCGGACTGATTGGGAGAAATCAAAGAGGGGAGAATAGGGCTAAGTCTGTTACTCACTAGTTTGGAAATTATTTTACTAGTGAAGTTACTTAGACTTATAGGCCTACACTCAGTAAGTTTGTTTGGATTATTTACTTTGGGGAGCAGCACAATACAAGAATGGCAGAAATAATTAGGAATCATTTGTCCACTGAAAAACGCCTGAATCACCCCCATTAGATCATGCTTGATAATGTGCCAGCACTTCTGAAAGAAGTATCCATTCATGCCATCAGGACCTGCTGCAGAATTAGAGTTCATAGCAAAAACTACCTTCTTAAGTTCATTCATATCTGGAACCTTGGTAAGATGAGTATTCTGATCATGACTAACCATCCTTGGAATACACTCCAAGGTGTGCTCATTAATAGGCTTTTCCTCACCCGTGAATATAAATTTGAAGTGGTCGCAAGCAGCTTGAGCAATGTTATCCTCACCTTGAATCCAATCCCCATTTTCAGTGACAATTTTGTGCACAAAAAGATTCCTTCTCCTTCCCCTTATAATAGAATGGAAGTATTTGGAGTTGGTGTCACCTTCCTTGAACCATTGGAGTTGGGTTTTCTGCTTCAAAACAGTATCCTCCAAATTGAGGAATTTAATATATTTAGCATTGATTTCATGAAGGGCACTCCTATGTGAGTCACTTTGGTCAAGGATGTATTCCTCTTCAGCTTTGTGCGCCTGTTCCTCATACATCCTTACTTTTTGAAAAATATCACCAAATTCCTTTCTTGACCAAGTACTAAGAGTGTTTGATAATCTTTTCATTTTCTGGTGGAATTTCCACATGCCATTACCTTCTACATCCTTATCCCAACAAGTTTTCACAATTTCCATGAACTGAGGCTTATCAACCCAACAATTAAGGAATTTGAAATACTTGATGTGATCAGAATTTGTGGAAACCATTTCCATGAGCAGAGGACAATGATCTGACCCAGTGGAAGACAAGTGAGTGATGGTGGTTTGAGGCATCTTTTCTAACCATGAATCATTAACCAAAGCCCTATCAAGCCTCTTCCAGATTCTGTGATTGATACCCCTCTTATTTGACCAAGTGAATTTGTGTCCACTGAACCCAATGTCCAAGAGTCCACATGCTTCTATAATAGCAATAAAATCCATGCTCTTCCTCATATTCTAAGGCACTCCTCCCAGGTTTTCATCTACAGCAGTTATAACATTATAATCTCCAACTGCGCACCAAGGTTTGGTGTTCACTGTTGCCTGCTGAAGCATCTTGTCCCAGAGAGGTCTCCTGAGGTGATCCTTGTATTTTGCATAGACAAACGTACTAGTAAATTGGTATTGTAACTCATTGTGTTTCATGTCACAAGTGATTTGCTGTTCATCTTCATCAAGAATATTACAGTCAATATCGCTGCTCCAAAAAACCCAAATCTTACCATTACAATTACTAGTGGCATTATCCATGTTTAATTGAACTTTGAAGTTTTGTACATGAACACTATCAGAGAAAGGTTCCAAAATGGTAATAACAGATAAATGGTGAAGCTTTCTAAGCATCTTTAATCTCTCCAACACTCCCTGAGTGTTGATCCCTCTCACATTCCATATAAGTGTACAAATCACTTAGAGGATTTAGAGGAGAAGAGCCTAGTGTTAGGTCTGCCAGCAGTGACAGTATTGACTTTGTCATGCTTGAGCCCTCTTGGAGATAATCCCTGACTTTGTGTTGCCTGTTGAAGCTCCTCTTCTAGGGCCTGGTCCTTATGAGAGCTAAGTGCCTTGAAAGGATCCTCCCTAGTCTCATCATCCTCTTCAGGTTCTTCTAGGGATTGATTATCTTTCTCCAGATCATCCTCAGAGTTATCAACTACATACTCATCAACAGGAGGAATAGTATTCAGCTTGCAAACTTGCTGTCTTATATCCGGAGGTTCAGATGATGGAGATGTCATGTACTGATCCTTACATGAATCATCCCTCCTCCCTTGTTCCTGCTCATTTTCTTTGTCTTGCAGCCTGGTTTGTCTTCTTTTTGCAGCATCTGTTTTCTGTTTGCTTGGTTTGTTTTTACTCTTAGGGGTGATGCCTTGAGTATTGTCACTTGGTTCCCTTTTATCTTTTTCTTCCCTTTTTTCATTTTGTTGTTTCTCTTGATTTTCCAGCACTGCATGTTCCCTGTTATTACTGTCCAGGTCCTGCTGCTGCCTCTGTTGTGGAACCTCTTGTTGCTGTTTGTCTTTGTTATCAATATAGGCTCTAAGGTCAGAAATATGGTCAATATCCAACCCCTCATGCAGAACATGAGGCAGATTCCCCCCTTTGGTAACCCCTTCCTACAGATTAGTGGGCTTCTCCTGACACCCTCCATCCATACCTCCATCAACTTCAACAGCCAACCCAACATTCATAGCATTAACAATAGCAGTTACAGGGGGCTGCTGGGGTGAGGGGAGAGATAAGTCAATACCTGTTCTCTTGTAATTATTGGCTTGTGTGGATTGAGTTTGATGTTGTTGTAGACTTGTTCTTTGATTTGTTGATGGTGAAATAATATTTATATCTTGAACTTGCTGTGTATCACTGTCTGCATTACTTTCTTATGCTGAATTGTCCATCTGCAGCTCTTGGACATTTGATCTTTGATTTGTTGATGGTGAGACAATATTTGGCTCTTGGATTTGTTGGATATTACTGTCTGCAGCTCCTTTCTTTTCTGATGTGGTCACTTGCTGCTCCTGTACAGCCTATTCCTGCAATTCTAAATCACTGTAAACATTATGAGTAGTAATGGGAGGGGTGATACCTGTGATATTTGCTGCCTGCTGCCTGTTATCACTGCTTGTCTTGTGTTGTGGTGATCGAGCTCTCCATGCTGTTTTGGGTTGAACTTGCTCCAAGTTCTTTGATTGTTTTCTTCTTTGTGTCTGCCACTGCTCCTCCTTTTCTGCAACCTCTTGATCATAATTTTTCTGGCCCTGCTTTCTTGTCTCTTGCTGTTTCCCATCTTGGTGATTTCCTTTTTGATTTTGCTTGAAAGTTTCCTCTATTACATCTCCACCTTGATATTGATCTCCTCTTGATTTATTTATTTTATCAGGCTCCATTTCTTTCCTCTTGTTCACCTCTTCATCTCTTCTTTTTATAGTGCAATCATAATCCATATGCCCTTGATGTTTACAATACATACAATAGTCGGGGATACCTTCATATTGAACCTTCAACCATCTCCCCTTGTTGGGGTCTGAATTTTTGAAACCCAACCATACATGTTCAGGCCTTTTCTTAGTGAGGTCAACTTGAACTTTCACCCTTGTTGTACTACCTCTAGTCTTTTGAGAAGTCGGAGAATCAAGATATAAAACCTTCCCAACAGATTCCAAGATAGTAGTCAAAAGAGCCTTATTATAACAATGCCATGGTAGGCCTGGCACAGCCACCCAAATAGGAACAATAGGAGTTTCTTCCTCGGGGGTAAAATCAGGGGTCCAATCTTGAATTCTCATCAATTTCCCTTCAATAGTCATCCTCAATTTTGTCCAAACAGTTTGATAATCGAATTCATTATCTAGATCAATATACACATGTCTAGAGTTAAAGTGTGTAATCTTCACCCCCCCAGTAAGTTGAGTTTGAAGGGTGAAACTCTTAGATTTTCTAATAATTGATTCCTTCAACTCCATCAATAAAAGATCAATATGCTTCTTAGATATCACCTCAAACACTAAAGACGACTCAGATTTATGATGAACCATGAAGCCCCTTTTGGAGAGTCTTGAAGTCGCACCCCCAATCGGGCCAATATATGCACATCATTTACTAACTCCTTCTTATCATCAACTACATGGGTCACACTACCCCTAGACATCTGAGTGAAAGAATCCGCAAACACATTGGCCTTTCCAGGGTGGTAAAGGACACTCATATCATATCTTTCAAAAGATCTAACCACCTTCTTTGCCGGAGGGTTAACTCTCTTTGGGTAAACACATATTGGAGACTCTTGTGTTCGGTGAACAAATCTACATGCACTCCATATAGGTAGTGTCTCTATATTTTTAAAGCCAACACTACAGCCGCTAGTTCAAGATCGTCGGTCGTATAGTTCTTCTCATGTGCCTTGATTTGCGTAGAAGCATTAACTATCACCTTACCATGTTGCATGAAGAGACAACAAAATCCTACTCGAGAAGCATCACAATACACAACAAACCCTTCGGTACCCTCCGGTAAGGTCAATACTTGTGCAGAGGTAAGCTTATCTTTCAATTCTTGGAAGCCTCTTTCACAAGCTTCCGTCCACTCAAACTTAACCTTCTTTTGTGTCAGGGTAGTAAAAAGAGAAGAAATAAAGTTAAATCCCTCTACAAACCTCCTATAATACCCGGCCAAACCCAATTTTTAACCGCCTCCGTCTTGTTCGAATTGACCTATATGCCCTAACTTGAAATAATGTGATCAAGAAAAGCCACCCACCTTAGCCAAAAATCACACTTATTGAATTTAACAAAAAGTTATGTTCCTTGAGGACTTGTAACACTATTCTCAAGTGACACATGTGATCATCCTCACTCTTTGAATATACCAAAATGTCATCAATAAAGACAATTACAAACGAATCAAGGTAATTTCAAAATACTCGATTCATAAGGTCTATGAAAGCTGTCGAGCATTAGTTAACCAAAAGAACAAGACTAAGTATTCAGAGTGACCATATCTTGTTCAGAAGGCCATTTTCGGAACATCTACCCCTATCACCCTAAATTGGTGATAACCTGACCTCAAATCAATCTTTAAAAATTAACTTGACCCTTCAAGTTGGTCAAACAAATCATCAATCCTAGGGAGTGGATACTTATTCCTTATGGTGACTCTGTTCAATTATCAGTTATCAATACACATTCTAAGTAACCATCTTTCTTTTTTCACAAACAATACCGGTGTACCCCTTGGAGATATGCTTGGTTGAATAAAACCCTTATCCAATAAGTCCTTAAGTTGAGCTTTTAATTCCTTCAATTCGGCTGGGGACATCCGGTAAGGAGGGATTGAGATGGGTTTTGTATCTGGCAATAAATCAATGCTGAAATCTATTTACCGTTCGGGAGGAATTCCAGGCAAGTCATCGGGAAAGACTTTCAGAAAATCCTTCACCACGGGGACCTACTCTAAAGGAGGAGTCTCGGACGCAAGATCCTTGACTCTCACAATATGATAAAGACATCCCTTAGAAATAAACTTACAAGCTTTTAAACATGAAATAATTTGACCTCTAGGGATTGAGTTTCCCCACGTCCATTCAAAAATGGGTTCATTAGGAAATTGAAACTTCAAAATTCTTGTCCTACAATCTATGGACGGAAAACAAGCATGAAGCCAATCAATCCCAAATATGACATTGAAGTCTAACAAATCAAGTTCTACCAAATCAACCAATGCGACTTTATTGGAAATGACATAGTACAACCCCTATAAACTCTTTTAGCAACAATGGAGTCACCCACCGGTGTAGAAACTGAAAAAGGTTCATCTAAGACATCAGGAAAAATATCAAATTTCATAGCCACTAAAGGACTTACAAAAGACAAATTGGCACCGGGATCTAACAATGCATAAACATTGATTGAAAGTACTTGTAACATACCAATCACAAAATCAATAGAGCTCTCTTGATCACCTCGGGATTTGAAAGCAGAGAAATGATTCTTCTTCGGAGCATCGAGATTTGGAGAACTTGCTTGTGCTTGAGCATTTTCCCTTCATTAAGCCCTTAACATATGGCAATAACTTTTTATGGGGCCATTCTTACCACAACCATAGCAATTAACCATACCAACTAGGCACTTGCCTTCATGTTTTCTACCACACTTTGCACAAATAGGCTTCTCAACATAAGAACCACCACCACTTCTTTATTGAGGCTTGGGGGTATACATTTTTCCTTTGTTGACCCTTGGAGTGTTAGGAGGACCTTGGTTTGAAAACCTGTTCTTGAACTCAAATCTAGCCTTTGAAGAATTTCCATCTTCGACCCTTGTCCTCTTCAATTCCCTACCAACTTGCTTAAGCTTTTACTCACCAATTTGTTCGGCATGAATCATGAGACGAGAGATTTCCATGCTAGGAATAATACATAGCCGACCTAAATTCATTAACCACAAGATCGGATATCCCTATAACAAATTTGTTCATTTTTTATTAGAATCCACCACCATAGTAGGAGCATGTTTGGATAGTTGAGTGAACTTGAGGCTATAATCCTTCACACTCATAGTCCTTTGATAAAGATTGATAAATTCTTGCATTTTACTATCCCTTAATTCCAAGGGGAAGAACCTATCAAGGAAAGTCATCTTGAATAATGCCCAACTAACCGGACCTTTATGTAATAGGCCTCTCCTCCTTCCATTATTCATACCAAACTTGAGCCACATATTTGAGTTGATAGGCGGCTAGTTTCACCTTTTCTTGAGAAGACACGCCCATATAATCTAGCACCTTGAACACTTCATCAATGACTCTTGCGGGTCCTCCACTTTGGAGCCAAAGAAAGTAGGGGGATTCATCCTTGTGAAATCCCTAATCAGAGAAGCGGTTGTGATATCAATTGGGTTCACTTGCACCCTAGTGTCCCTAATCACTTATGTTTCCAATACTTGAGTCAAACTCTGGATAGCCACCCTTATCTCGACATTATACATCGCCCATTCTTCAATAGGTTAAGGGTTTTGAGAAGTTTGAGGGGGAACCAACTAGTTCACATTTTCCTCTTTGGCTCTCCTCACATTAGTCCTTATTGTATTCATTGACTATAAGCACAAGAAAAGGTTAGAATAAAGGACTGGATAAAGTTAAGACTCTTAGGCACGACCAATGAATGACAAAAGAGTGAAAGTTTCTAAAAATCTCATAGCCTCTCATTCATAAGTGTGACGCGCTTCACAACCATGAACAAAACTCTACTTGACGTGGTACGTCAGACATCAATCCTATATTATTCTTAACCTTATGCTCTGATACCAAGTTCTTCATGACCCGAGAGTATCCTCAAGTCGTAACCAACGTCGTCGACCTCAAATAGGTCTTAAACTAGCCCTTAGCATTCGTCATCGCACATAGACATGGAAAAATACCAAATTATTAAAAATTTTACAATTTTTAAGTCAAGTTCTTCTATATATAAAAATAAAACTAACTTTGTGTCCACATACCATCTAGACATAGGAATATCAAGTTTGGGACTTAGCCCGTACATCAAAGTAGAAAGTCAAGAATAGGAAATACAACATAGTCTCTAAATAGACAAAAGAACTAAAGCTAGAATCATAGGTGAGTTTCCTTTGACTTGAGGACTCACCAATTCGTAGAAAACAAAACCAAGTATCTTGAGAAATGGCCTTGAATCACCTCAACATCCCAAACCTACATGTGATGGAAAAGGGAAACAATATGAATTTATACAACCCACATACTAGGTATGGTGCCATGCACATAACACAATTGAAATATGGACAAAATGACATTTTAGTTTAAAATATGCTCTTTATCAAGTAAAACCCATTATGCATACAAGATATGGAACATAAGCTAAACCAACATAATATTAACTTCAACATATGAGCAACCTAAGCCACACTAGTGCAATGCCATGGATAGGATTCCATTACCCCAGTAACGCTAAGTGTCTTATAAGCCACCTACTACATTCATATGTCATAACATCATAATCACTATGCGCGTATCATACAATGAAAACAATCATGTTTATGATATTCATATATATCTTACACTACATAATCCATATTCATCATAAATATATAAGAACCCTACTACAACCACCTCTTAGAATCATTCATGTACAATGTGCAAGAGAAGTCCCATATGAAAACAATTATGTTCATGATATTCATATATAGATTACACTAAATAATCATAATCATCATAATAATAAGAGAGCCCTACTACAACCACCTCTTAGAATCCTTGATGTGCAATGTGCAAGAGAAGTTTCATACCCTCTCTTTCATTATGTAGAACTCGTCAAGAAAGTCCTAGTGGGAGTCCATATCCTTTTGTTCATTATTTTATGTTTTTAGTTGTACATTTAGGGAAATTTTGCAATACATACACCATGTGAGCTACATGGAATCCGGTGTTCTACTCCCACACCGAAAAAAGAGAGGGTTAACACTTGCCTAAGGTGTAACCTTTCGTACATAGCTATCTAGGTGGATACACTAAGATAAAGTCATATGCGGGCACATAGTTAAGGGACAAGGAGATTTTTTACTAGAAACACTAACTTTCTAGACGTGGGGGTTTCCATCTCATGAGACAACACACATCTTAGGGAATCTGGACTTGCTAAACGTGAGGAAACCCATGTGAGGAGCCAGACTTACTAAACGTGAGTTCCCCATCTCATTTACATGCTCTTTCGCTGCTAAGCATATATTCCCTTTAGTAATCCTCTTTATTCATCACATTAGTTCACATTAGCCTTTACTAGACTCTTATGTAAACATCTTATCATAATAGTCATAGGTGTTCATAAGTGAGAACAATCCTTTCACTTTAGAAACACTAGCAAGTGAGTAAACCTTTCACATTAACATTTCATTATAATCATGATACCTGCCTTTCATTCATATAACAATCGTACCATAGCATACATATATACTTCATATCTAATTCAAGTGTATATGGTTAAGGATGAGTAACCTTGTAATCAACACCACAATAACACATTAGATATAGCATAATTACTATCTAAGTAATTCATCTTTCATCCTTGAGTTCAATGAAGAACCAACATTCATACTTTCTTGCCCTACATGTGACTTCATAATTCAATCACCCAAAAATGCACAATCAATACATAATATAAGGTAACTCATCATGTAATAACACAATTTACATCAATATATACAATTGATATATTCATCATCTTCAACCAATTCACCATATCAAATCCAAGATTTATGAAATTAGGGAAGAACATGGGTCTTAGGGAATATCATGTGAACAACAAAAATTACTAATTATTATGCACATAATTAACCTAAATAACCACAACAAATCATAATTAATCAATGAAATTCGTTTAGAAAGGAAACCTATATGTAAGAATAAAACCCTAGCTTTTCGGGGATCTTTTGAAAGCTTAATTTGAGAGGATATCTTGTGGAAAGGATTCCCAAGAGTGAAAGACAACCATACCTTGTTAATATTCAAAGAATTATGGAATAAAGTTCAGTTCTTGATGCCCTAGTTAATGCTTGTCCTTCCTCTTCAATGGAGTCTTGAGTTGAGAGAGTTTGGAGAGAGTTTATGTTTTAGTTTAATGTGTTTGAGTTTGGATGACTTGGGGTAATGGGGTTTGGGTATTATAGTAAGGTTTAGTTAGGTAACTAAATATCCAAACAATTCCCTTAGCCCCTAATTAAATAACTAACTCAAACTAGGACCCCTAACTTAAAAACTAAAAGTCCACCCGTGGCACCATTTGACGGACCCCATTGACGCCCCCTTAACCAATTGAAGGCCCGTCCTGCATGGGCATCGGTTGGTTCAGAGAGTTGTCTTGGGGGAGTTGTGGTTAGGATACTAGGTCTCAACTCACAAAGACACACATGCCCGTCAACACATTGACCGCCCATTAATGGGCCTTGTCAATGGTTGCTGCAAATTGCAGCTTTCTTCCCAAAGTTTGTGCCCTCATCAAAGACCCTTTGGGGGGTCCTTGGGGGTGCACCCGGACTTTTTGATCCTCAGCATAGTTTTATTTACCTATTTAAATTATTCTACATATTTAATCATCGTACGACACTCCCAAGTCTTCACAACACCCTAAAACTCCTACTAGTTTAATTTCACTATTTTCCGGACGTCATGGTCATTTCTTGACATTTATGTACTAAAAATTCCAAACAAAGTTAATTACATTTTAGGTCTAGAAACATTGTTTTAAACATTTTTTAGTCATTATTCATAATATGGGGAACTAGCTTTGGTCATTGGATTTCCGGGGTGTTTCACTATTTTAATACTGAATGTTGTTTTAAGGTATCTAAATTTTGTACTACCTGATAATGTGATGGACTATGATAATGTTGTTTCAGGTTTAGAGAAGATCTCTAATTTTCATCGTGATAGCATTGACTAGTTCCATGTACTTTCTACTTCGATGTTTTATTAATCACATGTTCTGTAGTTTCTAGAATGTTATTCACTTATTTTACACAAATGTCTTTAATTTTGCTATAACATACAACCTTCACTTGTTGTAGAAGAGACTTGAAATATTCAAGTCCTATGTTTGTATGTACCTTATGGTTTCTAATGTAGCTCTTGCAAGTAAATTATTTAATTTGTCTTATATATCATTCTTATCAATTTCCCAACCTGTATATATTAAAAGGAACGATAAAACTATTGAAGAAAGGGCAATATCCATTTACATCAATTATCTAAACCCCACTAATGTATTATCCTGGATTCTATTTATGGACTTGGTAGGGAAATAGGACGTCGGGTAGGTGTAATATGTTGCTACTTTAACTTCATTTCATTACTTTATTGCGTGGCTCTGTCAAGAATTGATGCTGCTTTTAGGCATCTCAATGTTGTACTACCTGAGAATGTAATGGACTATGATAATGGTGTTGCAGCATTAGGGAAGATCTTTTACATGTTGTTGTGTTTGGCCGCCCACCTGCTTGTAAGGGCATTCCCTCTTAAAGTGACCCGACTCACTACAGTTGAAGCAACCTCGATCAAGTTCCCCTCAGCCTAAGATTGCTGTGTGACCTTGGAATAACCACCCGTAGAAGCTTTTAAATCACACTGAATGTGACGAGCTAAATACACCTCCTAACCAGAAACCTTGGAATAAGAACTACTGAAGTTGCCCACATTCTTTAACCTTTTATCCAATCCCTTGTCCTGACCAATTCCTTCTAATTTCTTCACATAATCGGTCACTTATTGAAGTTCTTTCTGGTAGAAGTCATGTGCACACATAAGACCTACAAATCAGTGGTTAGTCCCTTAACAAAAAGACGAATCCTTTCATCCTAAGTTCCCCCAAGTTGAGTAGCTTAGCGAGACAAGATATGCTACATATATGCTACCCTCCTAAAGACCCTGATATTCATCCTTCCTCACATTGATGACCCCATGGTAAGGGTAGAATTCTCTGTCCCTATATATTTGAGATATAACTTTTTAATCAGTATAGTGTTCAGTGAGACTGTACTTAGGTGAGTTCAAAATTTAAGAAAAATGAAGGTTAATTTGGAGAATTCCTTATGCTCATTCCAAAGAAAGAGATATTTATTGAAACATTATTCTACATTAGTACTAGACAGACAATTCAACATGTCTTGATAACGAAGAACGTTGTTGAATATTCTTGGCAAAGGGCACTAAAATCATAATCCATTCCATGACATACTAACCTAATAGACACAGACCGAAAAATAAGCTAAGTAGGTGAAATATAATTAAAGGGGAGAAGGGATTTGGAAATTTCGGTGCCCCTTACCAAATATATGCAACAGTAACCCTTGTTTTAAGGAAATGTTGAATTGTCTGCCTCATAATTATGTAAACTAATGCTCAGATAAAGAGCTCTTTCTTTGAATAGAGAAGAAGCAATTCTTTTAATTTATAGATTTCAAATAAGGCCAAAAAGATTAAAAAAAACATTATATGGATTCACCAGTTCAAGGAAGATTCAAATATTCCAAATTACTGATATACTACTGTACGTTGCCTATAGCATGCTAGAGCTGTTAAGGTCTGCCAAACTGACTATAGAGAAATGGACTGCTTATGGCCAAAATGTGACCTACATCAAACAGTTATTCGCCTGCATAGTACCAGCTTTCGTAGAAGATTGCATTAATAAAAGATACAGGTTTATCAAAAGAATGATGTTATCATTCCAAAATTCCTTTCTGTTTGATAGTCTAATTGTATAAGCGGAATAATAGTTTATATGAGTTGGAAACAGAGTTACAGAGAGGTAGCGGGTACCTGTGGAATTAGTCGAGGTGCCTCAACAAGCGGATCCGTATAACACTAAGAAAAAGAACAAGTTAGACCAAAATCTTAGAATAATCAAAACACATATGTGGGGAGAAAAAAATTACTAGGGATGAGAATTATTTTTGAACTTACACTTTAATCCTAATTAGTCAAATAGTACAATTTTACTGTTACTCCTTCTTATGACCTTTAATATTTTAATTGTGATTCAGTTTCTGTTTGAACATCTTAATTTAGACATAATTTAAGTAAACAAATTTAGAAATATTTTCTATATTACGCAGGCAACTAAGGAACTTCAAGATATGCATGTTGATAGCTTGATTGTGGGAATGACTTCCGGCGAAAAAGAAGAGGAGAAATCATTCATGAATGTTGGTCTTTATTATTATTATCAGAATCCTCTTACTATTGATGTAGTTTGCGATCTTGTTGAGAAAATTAATGGAAATGGTTAAACCTATCAAAAGTATTTGGTATGAATATGATTCATGTATTAATAAATCTATAGAGAGATGAAGGAAGTAATTCTATCACTAAAGCATGTACAACATACTTACAATTACTAATAAATTCCTTTGGTTGGTAAAATAAAAGGATTTGTGTTTTTTGAATAAGACTAGATGTCAAGGACAAATGGAGCGTGCTGGTCAAAACAGAGATACATATCAACCTCCCTTTTTATAAACTAACAATTTTTCTTTGAACGCAGAAAAGACAGGTATAAATGCAAGAAGCAATTCCAACATCGTCCAAATAGAGGCGAGAAATAACGCTTTGTCCTTCCAATAAGATGAAGGTCTAAGATACTCTATACCCTCAACTGTTATTTTGGGCCTGAAAACCGCCAAGAAATGACACTCTGTGCTTCCAATAAGATGAAGATCTCAAATACTTTACACTCTCAACTATTATATTGAGCCCGATAATCACCACGGAAGAGACACTTTGTTCTTCCGATAAAATGATGGTCTAAGCCACCTTATATTCTCAACTATTACATCGTTTTAAAGAAATGTATTGTGCCTGAGAATATCATCGTGCTCAAGAATTTGCATATTATGGAGAATTGCATTATTCCCGATAAATTATATTAAGCTTAATAATTTCATTGAGTCTGAGAATTGCATTATGTACAAAAGATTGCATTGTGCCCAAAAATTTGCAGTGTACCCCATAATTACATTGAGCCTGAGAATCGCATTGTGCCCGAGAAATTGTGTCTGAAAATTTGCATTGTGTCCAAGAATTCCATTGAGCCTGAGAATTTCATTGAGTCCGAGAATTTCCATTGCGCCCTAGAATTGCATTGTGCCTTAGAATTGCATTATGCCTGAAAACAATGCATTGTATTTGATAAATCGCATTATGCCTGAGAATTGCATTGTGCTCGAGAATTGCAATGTCCCTGAAATTGCATAGTGCCAAAGAATCACATTGTGTTATAAAATTACATTGTGCTGAAAATCTACATGAAGCTCGAGAATTATATTGTGACTGAGAACTATATATATGCCCAAGAATAACATTGAGTCATAGAATCTCAATAATGTTTAGTTAAGGTTTAATCAAGTTACCAAAATATATTGAGCCCCAAAAAATATATATTCAGAAATATCTATCGAATCAACCTGTAAATATCACAATATGGCTGAATTGCATTACAAAAAATAGATACACATTCTTTTATCATTACTTTATTGTTCCAATGGGGCCATGGTCTAAATTCTTTAATTCATGGTTTGCGGACATTATTTCATGACCTGATGATTGAATTTATGATTATCATGTTTCAAAGACGTCATAGTGTAAAAAACAATTTCCATGGCCCGTGGACATCATCTGATCATGACCTAAGGATTTAATCTGTACATATCATATTCAAAGGTGTCATTGACTAAAAGCATCAATTTATGGCCTACAACAATTATTCCGTGACCTAACCATTAAATTTTTGCGTATCATGGCCGTAGGGGTGTCAAAAATGAAACCAAACATAGCTAACCCGCCTGCCCAACCAAAAGTTTTAAGGGTTGGGCTCAAGATAATTTGAATTGGGTTCAATCTCAACCTATTCAAACATAACCCATTTGAAGACAATTCTCAATTAAGCCCAATTCAATCTCCAATTTCAACCCGTTTTAAATTTTTTTATTAAGATATGTTTCTATATTGAAAGTATGAATTATTATCTATTTAACATATTTTAGGTTTTATCTATCCATTTGTTACTTTTTTAACCAAAAAATCATGAGCGAAAATTCAAATTGTGATTATAAAAGTTAAATATCAATATGTTAAATTATTGAGATTAGTCGGGTCAAATTGGGCGGGTCATGACCCAACCCGTTTTTAGCCCATTTGAGACCAACCCATTTGAGCCCAAAGTCAATTTGGGCAGGTCAAAACCCAACGCGATTTCTATTCAACCCATTTTAATATTTCCAATTTCAACGCAACCCGCCCATTTGACACCCCTACATGGCCCTAAGACGCCATCCTTATAGTATTAAGACAAATTTTCTTGATCTCAATGGAAATTACATCATGTTAAATAAACTATTTTACCATTTAATCACTATATATGTCCTAATCATTTTATTTAGACATATGATAATCTCCGGATATGCAGAGAATGACAGATTGTAGATGAGATCAACTTTTTTTTCCAGATATCATCTGTACTTATATCTACTTCAATACATGCCTTCTCATTTTTCGCACTACTCGAATGATCTTTTCCTGTCATTACTTAAGTTATTCTTATATTCCTTACACACTTCATACCACTTTGGGATCTACTCTTATCTAGTCAAGCTACTATTGGTTCTATTCGAATCTCATACCATTATTTTAATTTTTAGAAGCTTAGCTCGTTCCTAAATCTAGAAAAACACACAAACTCATTCTTGTAATAACTTAGCTTTAAAAAGCTCTGTTGGAATCAATGTTCCATTTTATTGTTCAAAACTCTTGTGGGAAATCTTAGTTCCCTCTTAACTTAAATGTGAAAACAATTAGAAATCTTCTAGGGAATACTTAGTTCCCTTATAAATTTTTAGAAATGAACTCACTCTTTACTCTTTGCTTAACTTGAAAACATGAGTCTAAAATCAACTCTTAGGGAATACTTCGTTCCCTTATAACTTTTGAAGGAAAGACCTCTACCTCTTTACTCTTTACTTTACCTTGAAACTTGAGCCTTAAAACAAAGTTAGAACGTTTAGTAAAGACTCTTGACAACCTTTAAGAACTTTACTTTTACTTACTTCTTAACTTTAGACTTGATTCTTAACTTCTTTGACTTTAATCTTAACTTTCATTGAATTGGATTATGGATTTAAGGTTATGATTTGTCTTCTTTGATGATTTCGAGGTGTATAGAAGTGTCACATCAGGGAAAAACCCCTAGACGTAACCGGCATCATCGTCCTCGGAGAGGACTAAGACTAGTCTCTTAGCTTACATCATTACATTCATAGGTTAAAAATGCGAAAAATTAAAACTTTTCTTCTATACTTACCATGAGGTTTACATAGACCTCTCGGATACACATAATATATTCATATCGACTATACATAGACCCCTCGTATAAGAAGATTACATAGTCTTCTACTTTTATGGTGCATATATATATATATATATATATATATATATATATATATATAAGATATAATATAGTCTTAAAATGGATGTCTCATCTCATAACCATCGAAACAAGAGTATAAGAATTTGGGCATAGCCCATACATCAATACAATAGAGCCACATGTAGTCTACACAATCTTTAGTACTCAAATAAAAAGAAATGAACATAGTGGATTTTAGACTAATCAATATCCGATGCTAGAAAATGGCATTTCCTCGAAGTGGTGAGGACCTACCCAACTTGGAGAATGAGAATCCACGTCTTTCTTCAAAAGTCGTCATAAGCCCTTCAACGACCGGAACCTAAAATGTTGGGGAAAAGAGAGCAATGGGTTTAGCACATCACTTGTATTAAGTATAGGACCATATGCACACACAACATAGAAATTATGCTAAAAAGGGAGATTTCATTAAAGCATGATATTTTAGTTTGAAAAGCCTTATGCACATTGAAGAACTAATACAAGTCAATAATACATATTCACTAAGTCAAGACCATGTACATAGCAAGACCAACAACATTAAGTCTAGTCAAGTCAACATGCATATCAATATAATTGAAGACATAATCAAGACAACTCTATCATCAAGTTATAATATTAACAAACATGTGTAAGAGTTCATAACATCATAACCAAAGCAAGACCATTATTCATGAACACTTATTAAGTCTACTAGTGCAATGACTAAGCAAAGCCCCATAACCTCACTAAATCAAATAAACCTAACAAGAACCATAAACAATGTCCAACTTCACATAGCATATCATTAATTGTACCTAATACCATACTTTAGCAATAAAGACCAAACGCATGTTCATAAGCGAAACCAACATCACATAGTGTCATTAACATGTAAGATCATACTATATCATTTACATTATCAGCATTTACATACATAAGAACATCCTTCTAAGACTTCCCTCAAGGCTAGCTAGTGCAATGTATAGGTAGAGTCCCATACCCCTACCTCGAGTAAGCTAAACCCCTTAGGTCCCCCTAGTTAGAGTTCATTTCATTACTTCATTTTACCTTTTGGAAACATCTTGCCTTAACCAACATAGACCACATGAGCTAATGTGGAATCCGGTGTGAAGGAACCCTACACCGAAAGAAGGCAGACTACTTGCCAAGGTAGTACCAAAACATGAACATAGCAACAATGTGGATCCACTAGCTAGTATTCTTATGGGGGCAACATAGTTCAAGAACTAGGAGATGTAGTTGGGAACCTTTTTATGCTACATGCATCATAGTTTCCAATCTAATGAGTATATTAGTGATCCTACCTTCCTTATGTGGAAAGGGACACTCCTCACTCTAGATCACTCGGTGCTCAGCTAGAGTCCCTTTTTAAATGTCTTTAAGACTTTATTAATGATCATAACTTAGTTTAGGTCATTGGGTATATCCCTTAAATAATCATCATCATCATAGCTCAATAAGAATTGCTTGAGTATTTTCCTTTCATTACAATTCATAATGTGAGGTTACCACATTTACATAATCACATCATCATAATAAGGCACATTGGTAAGTTATCACCATCCTTATAACATTTACATCTTAACCAACAACTCACAAGCCATGGTTCAAGAAATTTTAATTCAACATCATACAATACCTATCAATCTTAACATAAGGTATACTTCAATATAACTTCATCACTAAACACAAGTAATCATAATTGAAGTAAAGAATTGAGATCACAAGACTTACCCCAATTTCTTTCACAAGCCATCATCAAGGTCTTACCATCAACAATCCAATTCAACCCAACAATGGGTGTAATATCATCACACAATAGTAACCAACATAATAATAAGGTCAATTGAATCACTACACAATAATTGATCACTAGTTCATAGCCTAGGATTAGAGACTTAGGTCAAATCCATGATCTACTTCAAAAACTAGATTAATTAATCAAGAACTAGTACAATTTTATTACAATACATCACAATATACTCATAAATTGGCATAATAACAACCTAGAATAGTAATTCACAAATTAACAAAGCTAATTGTATTAATACTACCCAATTCAATTCAAGATCACAACTTACGGTTAAGGGGAAAAGGTCACTTCCTCAAACTAGGTCAATTCATCAAAAAGTAGTATAATTTAGTCCTAATACATGTTAATCTACTCATGATAACAAAAACAAATCATAAACAAAGCAATTCACAAGATCAATCTCGTATTGGAAGAAAACCCACTTGAATTTCATCTTTTTGAAATCAACTTGGAGGAACCTTTTGGAGAAAGAGATCCCAAAGGTGAAAGGAATCCCATACATTAATAATTGATGAATTTTGATGGAGAAAACTTGATATTTTGCAGCCATATAACCCTCATGTCCTTGGTCTTCTATAGAGTTTCTTTGGGAGAGAGAAAGAAGAGAGAAGGAAGAGCAATTGGGTTTTGGGAATTATGAGAGTTAAGTGAGGTTTTAGGCTTAGGGTAGTTTATATAGTGACTTAAATAACTTAATAACCACCCCCTAATCCCCAATTAACCTCCTATCTAAACTAACTAATTAAATGAAATAAGTAAAACAAAGCAGCAACACACAAACTTGACCTACGAGACCCTGACTGACGGGCAATTTGGCCTGTGTGCTGCACGTCCTTGGTATTCGTCAGAGATTTGCTAAAACAAACGAAATTGACTAATGGAACATCGACGGTGGCAATCGACGCCCCATCGATTGGACCACGATTCGTCGCCTGCAACTCGTAGGTAGACACTGCCTTTTGGCAGCTTTTTTTCCAAATTGTAAGGGTCCTCCTCAAGGGCCCTTGGGTTGTCCTTGGGAAGTCGTAACCCGACGTTTCGACTATAAACTAACTCTAATACGTGTTAGACACCTCACCACCAAATCTCATCATTTTCCAACTCGCAAAACTTAGTCAAATAGGCTAAGGCACACTAGCACCTCTTGAACTAGTTTCCGGACGTTATGGACGTTCCTTGACGTTTTGATTCTAAAACTTCCTAAATAAATTATATACATTATAATTGACTTTAAAATAATGTTACAACTCTTAGACTCTCATGTTAGGCTCTAGATTAGGCTTTAGACTTTTAGAGTATTACATTATCCCCCCTTAGGAATATTCGTCCCCGAATAACACTAAAATTCATCAAGAGGAAGGAATAGACTCATGACTAGCAGCCCAACCAACAACAAAATATTAAAACATGAGTCACAATCAAAATCATCATGGCACGTGACCTTTTACACAATGAAACTCAGAACATCAATCTCAACTCATAAGAGTTCAACATTCCTTATATGTTTATTCATTATGCAAAAGCTTTCTTCAACACATCAACATGCTCAATATAATTCATGAAGGCACAATATACAAAATGCACAACATAAACTCAAAAAAGTAAATAGAAACATTTTCATTTTTAGGCATGCAATTCACTGTAATTCACTATAACATGCATCATTTTGCACAACTTCCCCAATAATCAAGGCAATTTCAAATAAACGCATTATTTTCGCCATAAATAGGAACAACTAATCTTGGTTATCAAATAGATGAGGGTGACGGGAATTCATGTCCGCCTCGGCCTCCCATGTTGCACCCTCAACTATGTGGTTCTTCAATAAAACCTTTACAGAAACCGTCTCCTTGTTCCTTAACTTCTTTACTTGTCTATCAAGGATTTCAACCGGAACCTCCTCATAGGAGAGGTTCTCTTGAACACCTAGACCTTCAATAGGAAAAATGGACTCGGGATCACCGATACACTTCTTAAGCATGGAAACATGGAACACCGGATGAACCGAAGCTAATTCACTAGGTAACCTCAACTTATATGCAACCTTACCGATCTTTTGCAAAATTTCATAAGGACGCACATGACGAGGACTCAACTTCCCTTTCTTGAAAAATCTCACCACCCCTTTTATAGGCAAATTTTTAGATACACCTTATCACATTCTTCAAACTCTAAATCTCTTCTCCTATGGTCTGCATAGGAATTTTGCCAGCTATAGGCTATTTTCAAGCGGATCCTTGTAATATGAACCTTCTCCAAAGTCTTATAAATCAATCCGGGACCCAAAAGTGAAGACTCACCAACTTCAAACCATCCAATTGAAGATGTACATCTCCTACCATACAAGGCTTCATAAGGAGCCATAGATATAGATGAATGGTAACTATTGTTGTAAGAAAACTCAACCAAAGGCAAGTGTTTATCCCAATTTCCCTTGAAATCAATTATACAAGCTCTAAGCATATCCTCAAGGGTTTGAATAGTACGCTCTACTTGACCATACGTATGGGAATGAAAAGCGATGCTTAACTTCACCTTGGTACCCAACCTTTTTTGGAATGACCTCCAAAACCTAGATGTGAATTGTGCACCCCTATCTAATATAATGGATAACGGAATACCATGGCGACACACAATCTCATCTATGAAGATCCTTGCATAATCCTCTATCGAGTGTGTGGACTTGACGGGAATAAAGTGAGCGGATTTGGTCAACCTATGCACAACCACCCATATGGATTAATATTGCTTTTGTGTCCGAGGAAAACCTACCACAAAATCCATATTAATGTCTTCCCACTTCCAAGTAGGAACTTGGATTTCTTAAAGGAAGCGACCCAACTTTTGGTGTTCGGCTTTCACTTGTTGATAATTTTGACACTTTGAAACAAATTCCGCTATGTTCTTCTTTAAGCCTTCCCACCAAAACACTTCTCTAAGGTCATGATACATCTTTGTATAACCCGAATGAATGGAGTAACAAGACCCATGATCTTTCTCAAGACCTCGGTTCCTCAAGCCATCTACATTGGAAACACACAACCTTCATTGATACCTCAAGACATCATCCCCCCCCTAAGGAGAATGACTCATTAAGCTTACCCATAACCGACTCTTTCAACTCCATCAATGGTTGATCAAGGTGTTGTTTGGACTTCACCTCAACCACCAAAGATGATTCGGAGTTATGATGGACCATAAAACTACCATTCAGAGCATCTTCCAATCTAACACCCAAACGAGCCAACCTATGAACATCTTTCACTAGGTCTTTCTTGGCTTCTTCTACATGAGACACACTACCCATGGTCATACACTTAGAGCATCCGCAACCACATTGGCCTTGCCGGGGTGGTCGAGAACACACATGTCTTATTTGTCGGAGATTCATCTCCTTTTGAGTAAACACATATTGTAGACTCTTGTGGTCGATATACACATCAACATGGAAACCATACAAGTAATGCCTCCATATTTTCAAGTCAAATACCACGACCGCTAACTCAAGATCATGAGTTGGATAATTCTTCTCATGCACCTTAAGTTGCCTAGAGGCATAGGCTACTACTTTACTATGTTGCATAAGAACATACCCAAAGCCCACTCGAGATGCATCACAATATACAACGAAGACCTTGGTACCCTCCGGTAAAGTCAACACCGGAGCGGAAGTAATCCCATCCTTCAAAATTTGGAAACTTCTTTCACATGCCTCCGACCACTCAAATTTCATACTCTTTTGGGTCAACGTAGTCAAGGGAGATGCAATGGATGCAAAGCCATCCACAAACCTCCTATAATAACCCGCTAGACCCAAGAGTTATGTCGGTTGGAGTCAATGGTCTAGGACAATTTTTCACCGCCTCGGTTTTCCTTAGATCAACCTCAACTCCCTCACTAGAGATGATATGACCAAGAAACGCCACCGACCTCAACTGAAACTCACATTTTCTATACTTGGCAAATAATTGGTTTTGCTTAAGCACTTGTAACACGACCCTCAAATGGTCCATGTTTTCACCTTCATTTTTCGAATATACGAAGATGTCGTCAATGAAGATAATGACAAATGAATCTAGTTATCTTCGGAACGCCCTATTCTTGAGATCCATAAATGCCGCCGGGGCATTAGTGAGACCAAAGGACATTACTAAGAACTCATAGTGACCATATCTAGTTTGAAATGTCATTTTTGTTATATTCTCACCTCTCACCCTAAGTTAGTGATACCCCGATCTCAAGTCAATTTTAGAAAAGTAGCTTTCCCCTTAGAGTTGATCAAACAAGTCGTCAATCCGAGGGAGAGGATACTTGTTTTTAATGGTGACTTTATTAAGTTGGCAATAATCAATGCACATTCTAAGGGACCCATCCTTTTTCTTCAAAAACAAAACCGGAGCATCCCATGGAGAGATACTAGGTCTAATAAAGCCTTTGTCTAGTAAGTCCTTGAGTTGAGCCTTCAACTCTTTCAATTCGGCCAGAGCCATCCGATAATGAGGAAGTGAAATGGGATTTGTATCCGGTAGCAAGTCAATACGAAAATCAATTTCCCATTTGGAATGGATTCCAAGAAGATCATTAGGAAAGACCTCTAGAAATTCCCTAACTATGGGGACTAACTCAATTGGAGGATGTTTGGAGTCTAAATCTTTTGACTCTGACAATGTGATATAGACACCCCTTTGAGATCATTTTATAAGCCTTAACACAAGAGATAATACGACCTCTAGGAATAGAATTTCCCCCCTTCCACTCTAAAACAGGTTCATTTAGAAAATTAAACTTGACAATTCTAGTTCTACAATCAATGGAAGCAAAACAATCATGCAACCAATCCATCCCCAAAATGACTAACCATATCAAGTTCTACTAATTCGACATGAGTAACTCTACTGGGAAATATTATAGGACAATTCCTATATACCCTCTTTGCAACCACCGACTCACCTACTGGGGTAGTAACCATGAAAGGTTCGTTTATAATAACCTATGGAATTAGCACATTGAATGCACTAAGTATGGTGAACAAGTAATAAGACCATGCAAACACAGATATTTGCTTTAAAACATACTTTTCATTCTCTTTTGATAGAAACCTCATAAGAAGTATAAGAAACATCTTCAAGTTAATATTCACTTATAAGACATATTCAAGTAATCCATAAGATACAACCATAATAACTTAAAATACATATAATCATTTCTACCTCTTACCAAAGGTTATCCTATGACCCACCTAGGTAAGATATGAAGCGGCCACCCATACAACCCCTTCACCCGCACAAAAGTGATCCTGTAGACTACACATAGTAAGATTATTCCCCTTTCATCATTTATACTCCCCACCTAAGGTTACTCTAATATTTACTTAAGTAAGACATGAAGAGACCGCCCATACACCCTCTTAAAGACCACCTAAGCAATCCATAAAGCTACCCTAGATAATAACCTTTCTATTCATCATGCATTAATTTAAGTCAACATTTTTCATTAATCAATTTAAGAGATAATTAAACAATTAGCAGACTTCACATAATGGTCTTAGAAGACCTAGGGAACTCATTCTAACACCTTCAAGGCCTAGTCGTGCAATGTGTAGATAGCGTCCCATCCACTACCTACACATCGTAGAACCTATCCAATACTAAAATATACATCCCATATGATGATATTAGGCAATAACCAACATAGACCATACTAGCTTGGTATGGAATCCGGTTTCATAAGGACCCCACACCGTGGATGGTGTTCTACTAGTCAAAGGTAGAACTAGGACTCATCCCATATTGGCACATCGTTATGGTATATCAAGTGGTTCTATGTACTCTAATATCATTCTCAAGTAGAGTTACCACCACAAACATATCCTCTCGTTGCTTTGCATTTATTCTAATAGAGTAATTCATTCCCTAGTGTATTAGAGAAGGAACCATTACAAAGTCCTACCAAATCATAGTACTCTTTTAATGGATAGCTCATGCTTTACATTCTTTTCATATTCAAGGTTCCATATAAGTCTTTCAGAGAAGGGTACCTATTTAAGGTCTACCGATCCTAGACTTCATTCGTTCATTCATTCATACATGTACCTGACAAGGGTGCCTAAGCCTACAAAGTCAATAGATCACATTAAAATAACTTTTATATATCAAGAAGAGGGACCTAAGTCTACAAATCAAGACACAACATCACCATACCATCACTTAGAGGGATCATACTCTCACCTCACACATGCACATATGTCATATCATCATTCACATTGTTCATCCATATAAGCTATAACATGATGATACTATAATTCTCATAATAATGTCGAAAATGCCATGTTAATAACATATATGACAACAGAGAACTGCCACTATAAGTGGACCATACCAATCAACAACAATTCAATGTTACTTCAATAATATAAAAAGGAATTAGGTCAACTCACCACCTTCCAATAGCCATCATCACCATTCCTCATTCTTTCCAATTAATTCACACAATAAGAGATCCTACATAGATCAATACATAATTCAATACTCAGTATAGATACCAAAATTATAAGCTATAATAATTCTAACATAGATCAATACATAATTCAATAGCCCAATACAATCTACACATGAATTCAATAAGATTAAGTCATGATCAATTCACCCACTTTAGAGCCAAAATTAGGAATTCAAGGAATACATGGGTTCAATGGAAGTTGTGATATTTAAACCACCAATTAACATCAATTACTTCATTAAACATTGATTTAAACCATTTCATGCAAGAACCCATACTTAGAATTCAAAATAGGATTTCTATGTTTTTGAACATCTTTGAAACGCCTTTGGAATTAGCTCCTTAAATGAGAGAAGAATCAAGTATGAAATCTCCATACCTTTATTGAAGAAATCCAACGAAATTGATGGAGAAATCAATGAAGAACTCCAATTCTAGCATTACCTTGAGTTCTATCTTCGATGGAGTCTAGAGAGAACTTCTTTTGATATTGGGGTTTTGATTTTAAATAATGAAGTCTATGTCTAGGTTTTAGAGTCTTAACTAACTTAAAATACCATAAAAGACCAAAAATAACTGTCTAAGGCTTAATTAGTACATTAGGTGAATTTCCCAAAACACCCCCACATTGGTAGACACCTTCAAAAAGTTGCAGGTGTCAAACAACGTTTTCCATCTACTGGGCATCGTTTGATAAACCGGGGGGGGGGGTCTATTTGGGCGTCATTTTGTTCAGAGACATGAAATTTTGGGGCTAATCTCCCACACATAAGTGTGGAGCCACGCCAGCAATTGACGTGGAATCGATGGAACCACTAGACGTTGTTTGGTGGTCGTGGTTTTGACTGCCTTTTGGTAGTTTCTTTCCAAGGTTATGGTCCTCCTCAAGGACCCTTTGGGTGGTCCTTAAGGGGTATTAACCAGAAGTTTCAACCCCAAACATGCCCATATAGATTTTAGAGTCCTCTTATATCAATTTAGACACCAATAAACACATAAAACATGCAAAGGCACACTAGCACACATAACGACTAGTTTCCAAATGTCTTGGTCGTTTTTTGACGTTTAACTTCCAAACTCTACAAACTGACTTCCAATGATAATATTCATCATTTTAACATCTTATTAACTAATTACACACATGATAGGCTCTTGTTTAATCAAATTCATTTTGAGGGTTGTAACAATCTCCCCCACTTGGACAACATTCGTCCTCAAATGACACGAAAGCACTTTTAACATTTCCAAGAGTAAAGGCTCAATACTAGCGGCTCATAACCATACAATATCATATACAATACACATATATAGGAGGAACATCAAATCCAGATAATCAAGAGACTCAAAACACAACAAGAAATGTAGAAACGACATCTACAACTTATCATGCAATAAGACTCCACGTTTTCCATTTCACATAAGAGGAACATTCTTCTCCGTATATCATCATTATTATATACATAATTTATAAGCACAATATGACCATTAATTATGAAACACAATTATGCAACATTTTCAAGAAGTTCATTGTTATGCATGCATACAAGTCCACTCATGCAACATTTAGGCAATTTATTATAGATGCAGAACTATATGAGAAATAGATCAATTAAAATCATTTTACCATATAAACATAACCTCAGGAAAATATGCATAATACAAGAAGATCAATTAAATTCATTTTCAATTAGACTCCTAAACACATGCAACATGCTAGTAAAATTTATAACTCTCAAGCATGAATAGTATAGAATAGAAGAGACAAGATCCATCAACCTAACTATTCACCATACTCTCCCCACTTAGAATAAGCCCATTAATAACAAAAGGAGAACACAATAATTTACCAGTACCTTCATACGGATTTGCATTAGGTTGGAGGTGATAGAAACGACCACGACTTGGAGGAATAGGAACCGTACCTTCACTAGGAGCTTTCTTGGCCTTTCTCCCTCTAGCCACAATATTAGGACAATCTCTCACCTTGTGATCGTCCTTCCCACAAACAAAGCACCCATTAGTTTCGGCTAGGCACTTACCAAACTATTGCTTCCCACAATTTAAGCAAGTAGGTTTATAAATTTGAGAACCACCACCCTTCTCATAGTTGGCCTTAGGAGAATTAGGAACATCTTGAATTGGAGCACTTTTCTTAAACCTAGGTTTACCTTGCTAATCCGTTCTTCCCCTCTTAGCATCTCTAACTCTCTCCCAAGCTTAGACTCCTCAATAGATTGAGCACACACCATAAGCCTAGATAGAGTCATGTCACCATGGAGCATTGTCGTATAACACTCTTCCTTCACACGATTAGAAACACCGGTCAAGAACCTACTCATCTCATCTCTAGGGTAAGAAACCAAAGATGGAGCATATTTAAACAATAGGGTAAATTTCAAGAAATACTCCTTAACACTCATGTTACCTTGCCTAAGGTTTATTAACACGTCAACCTTAACCTCCCTCTTCTCACTGGGAAAGTATCTCTCTAAGAATGCTTCCTTACACTCTTTCTATTCTATAAGACCCGATTCAACTGACCTATCATCTTTCAATTGAGTGTACCACACTTGCGCAACTTCTTTCAATTGATATGAATCCAACTCCGTCTTCTTCCTAGAAGTCACACCCATAGCATGCACTATCTTATACAACTCATTAATGAAGGCTTGGGGATCCTGTCCCACCTTACAACCAAGAAAGGTAGGGGGATTAATCCGCACAAAGTCCCTCAACTTCGAGGTTATGATACTCTCAAGAGCATTTATCCTAGTCCCCACCTTTCTATTTGCTTGAGCTGTCATGGCTCGGGCTAGGGTAATAAAAGCTCCTTTAACAACCCCATTAGTCATGTCCAGGGGAACCACCGAAACCTCATTCCCTTGATTAGCTGTAGTGAATTGTTTACCTTGAGGAACTTGAATACCTTGGGGAGCTTGTTCACCTTGAGGAGGAACTCCCTTAATCACGACTTCCTCATGAAATCTCCTAGCGGGTATTCATATCTTATAAACATAAAATAAGAGATTAGGAAAAGACACTTATAACCTTAACTCTATGGTACGACACAAGAGTAATGAAGAAAGCCAAACTTCTATCATACTATAGCCTCTTGTTCATAGATGTGTCACGACTCACCATCGATGAACAAGACTCTACTAGACGTTGCTTTTATGATACTTTGAATCCTAAAGTCTACTGTATAACCGTATGCTCTGATACCAAGCTTGTAACAACTCAAGGGTATACCCTAGAAGTTACACGGCGTATTCAACCTCTCTAAGGTCTTATACAAGCCCTTAGGCATCATTCGTTGCATATTTATGAAAAGTTGTGTGGAACTAAAACTTTTCACAACAATAGTTCAAATCTTTATAGAATATAAGAAACAACTAAGTCTCGTCATAGCCATACTAAGTCTCGTCATAGCCATCTAGACACATATAATATCATAGGGTCACAACCCTTACATTAATTTTAAGAAACTATAGTCTATTAAAAAGTCATTTATAAAAAGAAACTAAAACATAAGTTATGTCCTCGAAAATATGAGGACAAACAAATTTTAAGAGAATGTTATTTCCCAAGCTTCAACTTCTAAGATAATCATCACTTGCCATTTACACTTGTAGAAATAGAAAAACATATGGAATTAGAACATTGAATGCACTAAGTATGATGAACATGCAAGAAAACCATGCAAATATGAACATTTGCTTTAAAACATGCCTTTCATGCTTGTTTGATCAAAACCTGATAAAACAAGTATAAGAACCATCTTCAAGTAAATATTCACTTATAATACATATTCAAGTAATCCATAAGATACAACCATAATCACTTATAATACATATAAGAATTTAGCCTCATACCAAAGGTTATCCTAAGACCCACCTAGGTAATATATGAGTGTCCACCCATACAACCCCTTCACACACACAATAGTGATCCTAAAGACCACACACAGTAAGATTATTCCCTTTTCATGATTTAGACTCCCAACCTAAGGTTACTCTAAGAGTTACATAAGTAAGACATTAAGATACCGCCCATACACCCACTTCAAGCCCACTTAATCAATCCCCAAAGCTACACTATATAGGAACCTTTCTCTTATACATGCATTAAGTTAAGTAAACATTATTCATTAAGAAATTTAAGAGACAATTAAAAAATTAGATGACTTTACATAATGGTCCTGGAAGATCTAGCGAACTCATCCTAGAACCTTCAAGGCCTACTCGTACCATGTGTAGATAGCATCCCATTCCACTACCTACACGTTGTAGAGACTATCCAATACTAAAATGTACATCCCATATGAAGGGATTAGACATTAACCAACATAGACCATACTAGCTTGGTATGAAATCTGGTATCATAAGGACCCCACACTGTGGAAGGTGTTATACTTGCCAAAGGTAGAACTACGACTCCTCCCATGTTTGCACATGGTTAAGGGATTGTCACGACCCGAGAGTATACCCTAGAAGTTAGGGCATCCCCAAATTGAAACACGGCGTACTCGACCTCTCAGAGGTCTTGTACAAGACCTTTCGTACCATTCATTGCATACATGTATGAAAAGTAGTGCGGAATAAAAAAAATTCACACGAAATAATTATACTTCGAAATATCTCTTTTATAGAAAAACATAATGAAAGACTAAGTCTCAAAGTCACCATCTTAGACATACGATTATATTGGGACACAACATATACTTCAACATATAGAAAATAGCTAAGTTTATTACAATACTTTCAATAAGGAAATCTTAACATCAAGATGTCCTCGAATCTAGTGAGGACATACCAACGCTTTACTTGAATGAACACTAATCCAAGCTTCTACTTCGAGACTCATCTCAAATACCACCTACACCTTTAGAGATAGAGAAAATGTAAGTAATTAGTACAAACACTTGTACTAAGTATGGCATAATGCATAAAATCATGATAAATTGAAATTTGTATAAAACATGATATTTTTGATTAAAAAACCATAGTATAAGCATAAGAACAACATTTAACACCTTAGAAACATATAAAATGTCACATAAGCATGTTATGAAATATTGAAGAATGTTACAGTGAACTATGTTTCTTTACAGTGAACTAAGTTCAACTTCACAGTGACCTCTTTTAACTTGCAACCCTCTCACCAAAGTTTATCCTAAGACTCACTTAAGTGAGACGAAGAGAGACCGCCCATACACCCTTTTTAAGCACACCTAAATGATCCTTAAGACTACCTAAGATAAGATCATTCTCACTTTATTTGCTAAACTCACTACCTAGAATTACTCTAAGACTCACCTAAGTAATACATTAAGAGACCGCCCATATACCTTCTTCAATCCTACTTAAGAAATCCTCAAAGGTATTCTAGATAAGTACTTTTTCATTAGCATTCCTTTACTAACATCATTATGTTCATTAAGTTAATTAGAAAACATTCATCACTTATGGACATTCACATAATAGTCTTCAAGAAGACCTATGGCACTCACACACTAACATCTTCAAAGCCTAATCGTGCAATGTCTAGATAGCGTCCCATTCCACTACCTAAAAAAACTTCCTAGTACTTATCCAACACTAGCATGTATCCCACATGATGAGAATAGGCAATAACATACATAGACCATACTAGCTAGGCATGGAATCTGGAGTCATAAACCTACTCTCATGGAGAGGTTCTAATTGCCAAGGGTAGAACTAGGACACATCCCATTTAGGCACATGGTTAAGGAATATTAAGGTCTTTTATGCACTCTAGTCTCATTCTCAAGTAGATATACATTGTACTCTAGTCTCCTTCTTAAGTAGAGCTACAAACCATAACATATTCACTCGGTGCTAGCCCTTGTTCTCATAGAGTAAGTTCAATAAAAAGGGGCATAGGAAAACATACCATATATTAGTCATTACCTAGTGATAATGCACATACCAAAGATGGGTTCACTAGGGCTCCCACTCAATGGTCTATAAGGATATCTCATTCTTAACCTTCTCTCTATGTAGAATGTTCCACATATTAGTCATGCTTAGAAGGGCACCATCTTAGGTCTACCAATCATAGAATTTCACTTAACATTCATCCATACACATATAAGAAAGAGGTTCCTAAGCCTACTAAGTCAAGAAGTTCATATTCATAATGTACATGTATTAAGTAAAGGACACAAGTCTACCACACAAGACACACCATTGACTTCACTTTATCACATACAACATATCATTCATGAAGCACATAGGAATAACCATTATCATCTTTAAGTCATCCTATACACTACTATACATCATCAATATAAACACCATATACTCATAAAAACAAGTAGGAATAATCATGCATCAACTCTAAGACTACACACATAAGGACATAGTCATAATCGAACATGATCACCTAACATCATAAATAGAAGAACACATACTATCACCTTAATCACAATTAGATAGATATGAACATACTTCACATAATTGAACAATTCAAATCATCATTATATATCAAGTAGTTACCGACAAGGCCATGATCATCATAATACATAAAGTAACACCGACGAGGCCACATAATTCAGAAGTAATGCACATACGACCACCACAATAAGTGGACCATAGCAATAACAACATAATTCAAGACCTACATTACATAAAATAAAGAGAATTAGGGCAGCGTACCACCAATCCATTCTCACCACTTCAATTCATAGCTAACTCTTTTAATACAATACTCAAAGGCCCTTACCCATGGCCATGATCATCAATTCAACACAAAAATCACAATACTCAATGAATGTAATTCAATTCAATATAGATTTATCAATCTAAGACATCCTACACATCAATTCAATACAACTATTACATGATTCAATAGCCCATAGGAAACTACACTAGAATTTATAAGCATTGAGACATGATCACTTAACCCATAAAATAGTCAAAATAAGAGTTGCATGGTATGCATGGGTTCATAGGAATAATAGCTTTAAAAAATTGCATTAACATCAATTCAATCCTAAAACATTGATTCAAAACCTTTAATGCAAGAACCCATGGATAGATTATGAAATTGGACAATTCATGTTTTTGATCATCTTTGAAAATCATTGGAATTGACCCCTTCAAGAAAGAGATTTCACGATGAATAACCATACCTTATTTTGATGAAAAGCCCATAAGATTGATGGAGAAAAACTTGAGAATCCTATATTCTTACTTGGAGCTTCAAAGCATCAATAATGGAGTTATTGATAGAAGAATGAAGAGGTTTTGTTTTGAGTTGAGGGTTTTGCTTTAATTCGTGAGATTAAGGGTTTAAATAGGTCCTATAACTGTCCATAATTCACCCCTAAATTACCCAAAATACCCTACATTTATTGGACAAATTAACCAACTCAAATTTGACTTAAAAAGGACGCAACGAATACTGGGACTTTACTGTGCGTCGCGGAGACACTTCCAAATCTAATTTTTTGAAAATTCTTGGACAGAATTGTTCGTGACAGCCCCGCGTCGCAGGGAAAAACTTTTCCCCACTGCATGACAGCTGCGCGTCGCGCAGCAGCATGGCAATTCTTGGTTGCTTGGCAGCTTCGCTGGCCTATGTTTGGGTCCTCCTTGGGGACCTTTTTGATGGTCCTCGAGGCGTCTTTCTCGGACGTTTTGACCCTTTGTATATCATGCTACGCGAAGGAAATATTTGTACTAAATTTCACCTTCAAACCATCCCCCAAAACATTACTACAAAACACTAGTTCAACTTCGACTAGTTTCCGAACGTCTTGGACGTTTGACCTCCAAAAACTTTAAAACTTTATATACCTCCTAAGAACACTATTATTAACAATTTTATGACTTTAAATAATGATGACACAAGTTTTAGGCTCTAGCTCAACCTAGCTCATTTTGAGGGTGTAACAATACTTCCCCACTTGGACAACATTCGTCCTCGAATGACACTTGCTATTGTTTGAACATTCTTAAGAGTTAAGACTCAAAGACTAACAGCTGATAATCATACCACACAATACACAATTCACACATATAGAAGAAACATCAACTCCACATAACAAAGAGACTCACAACACATCAAGAAGGTATGAATTACATCTACAACTCATCATGCAATAAGTCTCACATTTTCATTTCATATAGGAGGAACTTCCTTCTCCACATAATATCATGCTCATATACAATCAGTTATATACACATCATAACCATTTATCATGAAAGAACAATTTAGCCAAATTTTCAAAACGTTTACAGTAAACATCAATTTCTTTACAGTGAAACATGCTCAAATTTCCAATAATACAAATCTTAAGCAATTTATGATGGAAATATAACAATATGAGAGATAAAACCATATAAACTCACTTTAAAACATAATCATAACTTCATGAAATGCACAATGCAAGGAATCAATGAATTTCAATTTCAACTAGACTCCTAAAAACAATGAAACATGCAACATGCTACTATGACATTCTATCTCTCAAGCTTGAATTGAATAGAATAGATGAGACAACAAATCACTATTATACTACTCACCATAATCCCCCATTTAGAAGGAACTCATATAACTAAATAGAGAAAACTATAACTTACCGGCATCATTATCATTATCCGGTTTTGTTCCTTTGGCTCGGACAGCATAGAAGCGATTCCTCTTTGGAGCACCACCATCCGTAACATCAGGAGGAACTTGCTTGGACTCTCTTCTTCTAGCCGCAATAGTAGGACAATCTCTCACCTTGTGATCATCCTTCCCACAACCAAAGCACTCACTAGTACCGGCTAGACACTTCCCAAAGTGCTTCTTCCTACAAGTGGCACAAGTAGGCTTAACCACTTGGGAACCACCACCTCTCTCGTAATTACCCTTAAGAGCACTAGAACCATCTTGAGTTGGAGCCCTCTTCTTAAACTTAGGTTGAACTTGCTCATCGGTTCTTCCCCTCTTAGCATCTCTACTTCTCCTCCCATGTTTAGACTCTTCAATGGATTGAGCATACACCATAACCCTAGATATAGTCATGTCACCATGGAGCATGGTTGTACGACACTCTTCCTTTAGAATATCCGAAACACTGGTAAAGAACCTACTTATCTCATCCCTAGGGTTAGACACCAAGGATGGATCATACTTAGACAATAGGATAAACTTTAAGGAGTACTGCACAACACTCATGCTACATTGCCTAAGGTTTATAAATTCCTCAATCTTAACCTCCCTCTTCTGAGGGGGAAAGTACCTTTCTAAGAATGCTTCCTTAAACTCTTCCCACTCTAAGGGTCCCGATTCAACCGGTTTACTATCCTTCCATTGAGTAAACCATACTTGAGCAACATCTTTCAATTGATACGAAGCTAACTCCGCTTTCTCCCTAAAATTCACTCCTATAGCATGCACTATCTTATACACATCATCCAAGAAGGCTTGGGAATCTTCTCCCACCTTAGAACCAAAGAAGATAGGAGGATTCATCCTCACAAAGTCCCTAAATCAAGAGGTAATATTACTCTTCATAGCATTCACCCTAGGCCCAATGTCTATATTCACTTGAGTTGTCATAGTTCGGGCTAGGGAAAGGAGATCCTCTCTAATCTCCCCATTAGCCATATCCGGGGGAACCACCGAAACCTCGTTACACCCTTCCACAATAGGGACTTGATCACCTTGAGCACCTTGAACACCTTGAACACCTTAAGGAAGTTGCTCATCTTGTGGCATATGTCCACCTCAGGGAGGAAGTCCCTCATTCACATCATTCTCCTCAACCCTCCTAGCTGGTGTCCTCCTCAGATTGATCTTCCTAGAAACACAAGAAAAACCATAAGAAAAGGACACTGATAACTTTTAATCTCAACGGAATGACATAGGAGTAGGAAAGAAGGAAAACTCTATCATCCTATAGCTGTCGCGACTCCCACTGATGGTCAAGACTCTACTAGACGTGGCTTTGTGAGACTTTTCGATTCATAAGTACTACTTCATAACCTTATGCTCTGATACCAACCTTTTCACGACCCGAGAGTACCCCCTAGAAGTTAGGGCATCCCCAAATTGAAACACGGCGTACTCGACCTCTCGGAGGTCTTGTACAAGCCCTTTCGTACCATTCATTGCATACATGTATGAAAAGTAGTGTAGAATTAAAACTTTTCACATGAAATAATAATACTTCAAAATATCTCTTTTCTAGAAAAACATAATGAAACACTAAGTCTCAAAGTCGACATCTTAGACATACGAATATATTGGGACACGGCTCATACTTTAACATATAGAAAATAGCTATGTTTATTACAATACTTTCAATAAGGAAATCTTAACATCAAGATGTCCTCGAATCTAGTAAGGATATACACACTCTTTAATTGAATGAACACTAGTCCAAGCTTCCAGTTCGAGACTCCTCTCACATGCCACATACACCTTTAGAGATAGACAAAATGTATAGAATTAGTACAAACACTTGTACTAAGTATGACATAATGCATAAAATCATGATAAAATGACATTGGTATAAAACATGCTCTTTTTTATTAAAACACCATAGTATAAGCATAAGAACAACATTTAACACCTTAGAAACATATAAGATGTCACATAAGCATGTTATCTGTCACACCCGGATCGTAGATCCCAGATGAGACCGGCGTTGTTAACCTCTCAGAGGTCGCAGACAAGCCTCTTCTTAGCATTCATCACAATCATACAATTAAATTTAGCGGAAAATTTAAAACTTTTATTGAAGTGTACATAGAATTCATATAACTGCATAATAATGATATATTAACGGCTCAAACTAAACAACCATCTAATAACAGATTGAACAATTGAAATGAGGAATCATAATATTACTAATAGTTTGCCCAACCAGCCTTAATACAAACGCTTGAACAAATGTTTGAAATGAAACACTAGGAACAACATCCACTAGCTATGTCTAATGTATTGAAGCTAGAATATAAAGTGTAGACATCCTCGAATTCAAGAGGACCTACCGAAGTCTGGAGATGCTAGTCCAAACTGCTTCAACGAATCTTCAATCTTCTCAAGGACCTGCACCTATAAAAATAGTAATTGTATATGGGTTAGTATACACTTGTACTAAGTATGGGTGTATGCAGATAAACTCATAAGGACTATGCATGATCAAGGAAAGCTCTTCCTATAGCAACATGTCGTTTCTAGAAAAGAAAGTCTTTTTACTTTCCTAATTCGTTACTTATGAATTATGCTATAAATATGATATATTTTCATGCATTTAAAGCACACAACTCACTTTATATATGAACATAAAACCTTGGAATCATGAACATAATTTTAGAACAACTCAAGCAAAAGTTAATAATTTTGCTCCCCTTAGGCCGAGAGCTCTCTTTCCCAGCCTTATTCAGTCTTTTCTTCTTTCTTGTTGTGTAGTTCAATGATCTCCTTTGATCCTATGTTTTACTTACGTGTGCAATGATTCATTGTAGTCCGATACCTACAATGAATCGAGTAAGTAATCCAAAAGACTAAGGAAATGATTTGGCTACCCTACTCACAAGTTATTCTTCTCATTTTTGTTAACTTGGGCAATAAGTCTTTATAAGCCAATCTTTATTGGCTATGCCCATTCTTTGATTATTTGCATAATATATAGATCTTGGGGCATATATTCATACTCCGATATTGTCATAAACCAATAACTTGTTAAAACTTCATTCTTATCAAACACTGATGATTTGACATTCTCATGCTTTGCTTACTTAGTTCAATTTGAACCTACATTTCTTCTTCTTTGATCTGTTGTTCGCTTTGAACATGCTACTTTTTTTCTTTCTACATTCTTACTGAAATCTTTAGCATTAACTGATATATATCATGTGAGCTAACATGAAATCCAGTGTCTTCCCCACACCGAAAAGAGGTGGTTCACCGGCTAAAGTGAAACCAAATCCAGTGTCTTCCCCACACCGAAATGAGGTGGTTCACGGATAAAGTGAAACCGAATACTTTCTTGAGCATTTAACCAACATAGATCATCTGAGCTAACATGAAATCCAGTGTCTTTCCCACACCGAAAAGAGGTGGTTCACCTGCCAAAGTGAAACCGAATACTGCCTAGCTTTCTTAGGTAGAATCCACTAGCTAGTTCCTATGCTGGCGACATAGTTCAAAGACTAGGAGACTTTGGAGACCCTGATCCACCTTGGTGGTGGTCTCGCCTGAGGCTTACATGTGCTGGCACAAGCTCATTGCTAGTCTATCGGTGCTTAGCTCAGATTTATTATACTTTACATCTTTTAGAGTTGACTCAAACATTATGGAAGCTCGCTTCTAGTATGAGGTATACTTATCTCAATGGATGACTGGTCATCCCAAACAACACGTGTTAGAACATGCTGATTCACCTGGCAAGAGATGTCATCTGCCGTTGGAAAGAAGTCGGGACTCATGCAAACAACTTTCTTTACTTGATGAATGTGAATTTAAATCTTACATTATCATCATGGTGTGAGTGAGACTTGTCTCGCTGTTTCTAACACCCTCTTATTGGAGTATCTTTGACATAATCGTTTAAATGTAAGTGAGACTTGTCTCACTTCCTTTAACACGCGATATTAGGTCAATTTCATAACTCATAAACTTTTAGTTATTTCATTACTCACCTTATCTTATTCAATCTTATTTAGTAGTCTTGTACCAATATTTATGAAAGTTATAATGACTTACTCAATGTGCTATTATGTTCACAATGTTCATTTAGATACGGTATGTTGGGACTTGTCCCAATCGTTGTCATACCTGTTTTTCGGAAAATATATATTTTTTTTAAGAATTTCGACTTTTAAGAGTCGCCACTTAATTTTTGAGAAAAATCAAGAAAAACCTTGTTTTCAAAAGACTTAACAAAAATAAAATCAATTGAAAACTTAAAAAGGGGTTCGGGGATCCAAATTAATGTTTTAGGAAGGTATTAGGCACCTAAAACATTCCGCTTAATTACGACTATCCGACAACTAACTATATATTTTGCTAATGATTACTTAATTTTCAAAATTACTTAGAGTGAAGAAAAGTTAAGATATCATCTTATTATCTAAATGAGGTTTTGCAAAATTATTGGTTTTAAGTTGATAAAACATTTAAGGCATTTTTCGGGGATTCGGATTCTCTAACTTTAAAATTAACGACAAATAAAGCAGATAAGTAATTAAAGCATATAAAGAGATAGGGAGAGAGATTTGGGTCCAATTTCGGGTTCTGTCCGCCTTGACCGGAATTTTGGACCCACCTGTTTTGGGTTTTTGACCCATGTTTTTTCTTTCGTACCTGTCCTACAGTAAGCAAATAATAATACAAAATAAACACAGTAAAGTAAAAGACAACAAGGGCTTAAGCCCATTACAAATAAAAATACAAAAATATAAAATAAATAAAATAAAATACAAAAAAGAGGGTCTTCTAATCCTGCTTCTTCGACTTTCTTTAATCTTTTAAACTTCGGAACTTTTCCATCGAATTTGATTGGACGACTTGGTGAAAAGAATTGAGCCTTCACGGCTCTCTTGAAATATGGGAAAGGAGTTCATGAAGAACTCAAACGGATTTTCATGTCACACAAAGTAAAATAGAAGAGTTAATATGTAATTCAATCAACATTAATGCTGGAAGGATAAATTAATTCACTGGAAAATGCATACTAACTCAAGAATGTATTAATTGACATGTAATTAGTTCATACAATGAGATATTAAAAAGAAAAATAAATTAAGGAGCAGCTAAGAGAATCCAAACAAATGGACGAAGTAGAGGTAATACAAATTTGTATTTCGAAAGACATGTATATAAAGCATACTCGAGATCTGTCTATTTTACTTCATTTCATGTACCGCTCGAAGTAAGATAATACGATAAATGGCAACAAGTGTTTATGATGACCAAATAGAGATTATGACCTTACCAAAGGCATGGACAATATTCTAAGCATGACAGCAAATGGAGAGGTACTTGACAAAAATCTTGTAGCTAATGTCATATTTTGTAAGACATAGAAAGAGATCAAATAAAAGGCTACCAAATGAAGTGCGAAGGATGATGATTAAATTTCATTTGCTAAAAATTTACAACCTCAACAAATACATACAGAAAGCAATCCAAACCAAATGTTTCTACAGATAGACTCATACTTAAATTGCAAGCCTAATGAATGAAGTTAGGATTAGATAAGATGTTTTCAGATATGAGGTTAGCAACCGAAGAAAGCAAAACTGAACTCAATACGATTTTTACACATTCGGAACTTGAAGTAATTATACCGAAACAAAAAAAAAATATACATACTCATCTAGGCAATGTATCAATGCAAACTTCACAAAATCCAATTAAAAATATTTCATAACACAATAAACCCACTGCTAATTTGAGTAAACTTTGAGAGTTGCAAGTATCACTGTAAGGTATTACAAGCTGTAAAATATTTTCAATCACAAATAAATACCTTAGTGATTTTACTGGAATTTTCAGATTTTTGAGGACAACTTAATAATATCAAACAAAACTTAGCCATACTCCATGAGACAAAGAACATAAACATACTCTCAACTATATTCCGAAAGAAAGAAAAATAAAAATAAAAATAAAAATAAAACCTAAAGCAATCAGCCACAAATAAACTAGAGAACCAATACAAGAAGTTTCTCACAAAAGAAACGCGCAGGCAAAGTTGGGAGGATGCTATGAAAAATAATGCGATTCAGAGACGCCATTTACCAATAAAAAAACGACCAAATGCGTGACCACCTAGTATTATATCAATATACTTTTCTTTACACAAGGTAGCAAATACAGTCAAATATTCAACAAAGTTAGGACAGAGCAATATCGTAAAGATAACCGATCAAAGAAAAATAAAAACTACAGGGAGAAATAAACTTAGACGAATTAGGCAAGAGCATTTTAGTATGGACCCAAACATAACATCATTGTTCAAACTTTACTGGAACTTTACATGAAAAAGGAACGATTAAGAGAGTCGGGAATGATTTACCTCGTTATGGGCAGCGACTCTGGGATGAAACGAGCTAGCGACAATCTTCTAGCCACAAAGAAAGGAACTCGAGTTTCCGACACAAAACAAGAATCTGGACGAGTGTTTAAGGCCAAGCACAGAAACTAACAACTCTCTTTCTCACTTGCTACCCTTTGCTCTAAGACCTTTCTCCCTTTTCTTTTTCCTTTTTCTTTTTGACCACTTTGTTTAAACTACTATAAGTGTTCTTCTCTTTTTCCAAAAAAAGTCGAAAGCCCCCCCAAAAAATCCCCTTTTCCCCTTGTTCAGAAATGAATATATAGAGGAAGATGTAGGGTTTCGAAAAAATGGGGGGAAAAGGACAAGGGCAAAATCGAAAATCCAAATCCCATTTTGAAATTTTTTGAAAATAAAAACTCCCAAGGACAAATAGCAAGCTGTATTTTTATGAGTTTTTAACCAAATCTTCCAAAATAGGGACGGACAGATCAAAAGGATGGCTGGGATGAACTCCATCGTCCTTGGAGTTTGACGTGTCTTAATCTTGCAATATCCAGGACGATGCAGCAACAGGAATCGCGGAAAGCTGCACAAAATCGTACCCGCCTAAAAAAGGAGACGCGTTCTTCGTCCTTGGAGCCGTTGGAGCGTCGCTCACGCGTTAAAACGTGCGACGATCTGCTGCTATGCACGATAACGCCGTGAATTGCCTTCCGTTGGAATGTTGAGGCAGCGTTACTGGTTTCCTTTGCCTTGAACCGATTTTGGGAGAAAAGGGGAAGGGCCGGGTCGATTATTTGATGGAAGGTGGGATGAAATTAATTTGTTGTTGGGATAGGCTGCTCGATCCGGGTTTCATTGTGGGCTGCTGGGTTGGAGCAAATTTTGGGTTGGGCCTGGGGATTATAGGGAAAATGTTGGAATATTGGGTTGCTGAAAACAACGAAAAGGGGCCCAATTTTAGTCTGAAAATGAGTTGAAGGCATGGGAGGAAGATAAGTTAAATTTTATGGAATAGTCTAATTGAATTAAATTAACAAACTCGGCTAAATCTTAAGTAAGACGAATTAATAATTAATTAATGAGTTTCTTAATTTTAACTAAGTAAAAATAATTAACTTAATTGTAAACTAATTAACCTAAAATATAAATTATTGTTTAAAACACACTAGCTGTCTAAATATTTTAAGAAAACTAAAATCTTTTCATTTTTTTTAAATAATCATAAAATATACTAATTATATATATTATCTAAAAATTACAAAACTGACAAAACTATTTAAAATAAACTTGAAAAATATTTTGAATTTTATAAAACCAATTATTCTAAATCATTTAAAATTTGGAAGCTCGTCGATTAATGATTATTGGGGAGAGTCAAAATTGGGTGTCAACAACTGTCCCTGATTTTACTTGGATTGATGCAAGAAATTCAAGGAAAATGAAATTGACCAAACCAATTTTGACTAACCCCACACTCATCTTTAGGGAAAGGGATTTGGTAAGGGCTTTAGGAATTATGGCCGAACCCTGAAAATGGGTTTCCTACATATCTCAGGCTATATGAGAATTCAGGCCACTTGTAGTTCGATACGCTTGATTTAACGCACGCTTTGAGAAAATTCAAAAGTCATCTCGATACCGAATAATGAAGGGATTGAAATGCTCGGGAATAGGATTTTAGGGCGAATATTGGAATACAGCCGAGTTTTCATAATTGAGCTCGCATACATATCCTTAAACCTAGGAATCAGGCTGTTTGTAGTTCGACTCCATCGGTGGGAAAAGAAATCTATTATGCTAGATGACTTCGGCTCTAGACGAGTGACAAATTAAATCGAGTATGGAAAAGAGGCTTGTAACCTCTTAGTCATGAATGTGGTGCACTTCACACCCATAATTAAGAACTCACACGGACATAACTTCCAAAGCTCTTGGTGGTCACTCCGATTGGAAACTTGCTTCCGGCAGACCGAAATTCCGGATGCAAAATCAAAACTGACAAAAGCCAAAAAAAATCCCACATGCCTTCTGATAGGGGTGTGGTTCGATTGTGGTGGAAGTGGCTCCTCTGCTCGCGTCCTAAGAGTTTGACAATCTTCTTCGGACTATGTCCCAGTTCGCTGCTAAGAAAAGTTCCACGTTGTGCTGCATCCTTTTGATGTCGTCCGCACCTGTGGTTTGTTTTGGAGAATTCATCCTTTTGGATGCTCTCAACAAAGACTGAGATAAAATTCGTCAGCTTAAAAATGCGATTCAAATGGGAGATAGTGTCTTTTACCGTGTCGACACTTAATTTTTCTCCTTCTTCATTTGACGTAAACTCGATCGGTTTGACGTAAAGCAAATAAATCTTATGTCTTGTGTTTGCAATGTAATATCCAATGTACTCTTCGCTTGATGTCAAAATAAATAAATGCTGATGCCATGCTGATATTTCTCTTGATGTCGATGTACTCTTCATGTTGTTTACTCTTATCATAAATAAAAGAGTGCAGTTGATGCAAATAAAGTGAATATTCTTCTTGAAATGCACGACTTCTACTCTGGTAGTGCATGATTACTTGCGGGGTATGAATATCTTCCCGCGATGCGTAAATTTTGCGAGGGATGGAGTCTTCTAGCGATGCATAAATTCCGCAAGGTATGAAATCTTTTTGCGATAAATAAACTTTTGCGAGGGATGAAATCTTCTCGCGATGTATAAATTCAGCAAGGTATGAAATCTTCTTGCAATGCATAAACTTTTGCGAGGAATGGAATCTTCTCGCGATGCATAAATTCCGCAAGGTATGAAACCATTCTTGCGATGTATAAACCTTTTGCGAGGGGTGAAATCTTCTCGCGATGCATAAATTCCGAGAGGTATGAAATGTTCTTGCGATGTATAAATTTCTGTGAGGGATGGAGTCTTTTCGCGATGCATAAATTCCGCAAGGTATGAAATCTTCTTGCGATGTATAAACTTTTTGTGAGGGATGAAATCTTCTCGCGATGTATAAATTCAGCATGGTATGAAATCTTCTCGTGATGTATAAATTTCTGCGAGGGATGGAGTCTTCTCGCGATGCATAAATTCCGCAAGGTATGAAATCTTCTTGCGATGTATAAACTTTTGCGAGGCATGTAATCTTCTCGCGATGCATAAATTTGCGATGCATAAATTCCACAAGGTATGAAATCTTCTTGCGATGCTTGGATATTAACTCGCGATGCATGAGTATTAACTTGTGATGCATGATCTTCCGCGATGCATGAGTATTGACTCGCGATGCATGAGTATTGACTTGCGATGCATGATCTTCTGCGATGCATGAATTTTGACTCGCGATGCGTGAATATTGACTCGCGATGCATGCATATTAAATCTTGGTGTCATCTTTGGTACCAAATGAAGATAGTGCTTAAATCAAGCAACATAGTGATCTTCTGGGTGCCTTCTGGATAATCATATCGTCTCAATTGACGATAACGGTAAAATGCTTTTAGATAGTATATCGTCTTGATCGGCAACAATATAAATGACCCCTCAGGGTAATGTATCGTCTTGATCGATAATAAAGTAAATAAACCTTTCGAGTAATGTATAATATCATATCTGATATTATGATGCAAATGACGTCCTTTACGGCAACCGTAAATTCTTTCTCGCTTGATTCACCTTCGAATCAAGCTGGATGTTCCTTATAGACTTCATGTTGTTGGAAATTGACTAAAATAAACAAATCATATTCCCAAGTCCCTGGTATAAGCAATAAAATAATTCTTGCGTCTATAGGAACACCGTTAATTTGGGAGAGATTTCTCTTCCCTCGATTCCTCCATATTCATCGATCAGAGGAATTTGCTGATTTCTGAGCAATATTATAAGCCTGCATCCACAGAAAAATTGTTAGTTTACTGATCTGTGTTGATTCTTCAGTTGTCTGCTCCTTGTCCTGCTATCTCCGATTGATCTTCCTGATCTTCCAACTCTTGATAGATAAGACAAAATATTTTATGCCAAACAAATGAAACATGAAAGGAAAATCTTTAGAAAAAACAAATTTTCGAGAAGTAATGTTTTGAAAAGGATCACTGCCAAATGTCATGTCACGTCGGGCTTAGCAAACTTCTTTGAGTTTGGGTGCTCGGAAGTTTATTCGCTGGGGAGTATTCATAACCACTCCAGACTGTCGATACACCCATGTTGGAATTTTGAGGCCATCCTCAAAATTTCTGTCCCAGTTACTAGTTACGGCTTATCTTCAACTGTCGGTAAGTAAATCATGGAATTTTTGAGGTCCTCTCGAAAATTCTGTCTCAGTTGCAATTTTGAAGTATTTTGAGTCTTGGCTTGCTGAGGAAAAATCTTCTTCTTGAGAATCTCTCAAAAATTCTGTCCCAGTTTCTATTGTAAAGAGGAATAGAAATCTTACGGGAGATATGACCAAACCCTTGTGGCGCCTACGTATCCCGTAGAGGCAGGAATCAGGTCAAACGTAGTTCCACTCAAGACTAACAAAAATAAGAAATTTACAAAGAAAACCGACCGAGGCCAACATAGTCCGCCTACGTATCTCATTCTTGAGAATTCAGGTCGAACGTAGTTCAAATACAAAGAAATATAAAAAAGGGATAAATGGGGTGACCGAGGCCGACATAGGCCGCCTACGTATCTCATTCTTGAGAATTCAGGTCAGACGTAGTTCATTACAAGAGGGATAAAATTTTAAACCAAGCAAATACAAGCAAATAGAACAATTACAAGTAAATGAAAGAAAAACAAACTGAAACTTTACACATAATATCTCTTGACAGCATATGAGTTGATCGGTGTTGGCCACACGGTGCCATCCATCTCTGACAAGACCAAAGCGCCTCCAGATAATACCTTGCGAACCATGTAAGGACCTTGCCAATTTGGTGCGAATTTTCCTTTGTACTCGTCTTGATGAAGAAAAATGCGCTTAAGTACCAACTGACCGATTTCAAAATTTCTGGATCTTACTCTCTTGTGGAAAACTCGAATCATTCTCTGTCGATATAGTTGACCGTGACAAACAGCAACCATTCTATTATCATCAATCAAAGTTAACTGATGAATTCTCTTGCTAACCCATTCAGCATTGCTCAACTCAGCTTCTTGGATAATTCTCAAAGACGGTATCTCGACTTCAGCAGGTATGACTGCTTTTGTTCCATATACTAGCAAGTATGGAGTAGCTCCAGTCGACGTTCTGACGGTCGTTCAATAACCCAGTAAAGCATATGGCAACATCTCATGCCAACCTCGGTGATTATCAATTATTTTCCTTAAAATCTTCTTGATATTTTTATTGGCAGCCTCTACAGCTCCATTCATTTGAGGACGATAGGCGATCGAGTTTCGGTGAGTAATCTTAAACTGCTCACATATCTCTTTCATCAAGTGACTATTGAGATTTGCACCATTATCAGTAATGATGGATTCTGGCACTCCAAATTTGCATATTAGATTGTTGCGAACAAAATCAGCTACAACTTTCTTGGTGACCGACTTGTACGAAGCTGCTTCCACCCACTTGGTGAAATAATCAACGGCAACCAAAATAAATCTGTGTCCGTTAGAAGCGGCTGGCTCTATCGGACCGATGACATCCATGCCCCAAGCTACAAACGGCCAAGGTGAACTTATGGCATTGAGTTCGTGAGGCGGCATTCGGATCAAATCACCATGCACTTGACATTTATGACATTTTTGCACAAACTTGCAACAATCATTCTCCATAGTCATCCAGAAATAACCGGCTCGAAGGATCTTTCTTGCCAAAGTGAGCCCATTCATATGCGTTCCACAAACTCCAGCATGTATTTGTTCAATAAGCTTCGCAGCTTCAACAGCGTTGACACATCTAAGGAGACCTAAGTCTGGAGTCCTCCTATAAAGAATTTTTCCATTTAGAAAGAAATTGAGAGCCATACGGCGCATCGACCTCTTTTGGTTGGATGTTGCATCTTCAGGATAACTCCCGGACTCCAAATACTTCTTTATATCGAAATACCATGGCAAACCGTCTGGTTCCACTTCAACATGTGAACAATGGACTGGATGTTCTTTCAGCTCTATGTTCAGAGGATCAATATAATCAGTATCTGGATATTTAATCATTGACGCAATTGTGGCAAGAGCATCAGCCAACTCGTTGTGTATTCTGGGAGTATGTCTGAACTCGATTTTACGAAATCTCTTGCACAGCTTCTTTACATGCTGCACGTATGGTATAATCTTTGGGTTCTTCACGGCCCACTCTCCTAGAACCTAATGAATCAACAAGTCTGAATCTCCAATGATGAGCAACTCGTAGACATTCATGTCGATGGCCATTTTCAAACCAAGAACACAAGCTTTATATTCGGCCATGTTGTTCATGCAATTAAATCGGAGCTTAGCTGCCATGGGATAGTGTTGACCATATTTTGACACTAGGACCACTCCGATGCCTTTCCCTTGATGATTTACAACTCCATCAAAGAATAACATCCAACCAGGATATGCTTCCGAAATATCTTCACCCACAAATGACACTTCTTCATCGTGAAAATAAGTTTTAAGCGGCTCATACTCCTCATCAATAGGATTTTCTGCAAGATGATCAGCCAAGGCCTATGCCTTTATTGCCTTCTGAGTCACATACACAATATCAAATTCACTCAACAGCATTTGCCACTTAGCTAACTTTCCGGTTGGCATCGCCTTCTGGAAAATATACTTCAGCGGGTCCATTCTGGAAATGAGATATGTAGTATAAGAAGACAAGTAATGCCTCAATTTCTGAGCAAGCCAAGTCAAAGCACAGCATGTTCTCTCCAACAGAGTGTAACGAGACTCATATGGAGTAAACTTCTTGCTTATGTAATAGATAGCTCTTTCCTTCTTCCCTGTCTCATCGTGTTGACCGAGCAAGCATCCAAATGCACTATCTGATACGAACAAATATAGCAACAAAGGACTCCCTTCTCACGGAGGAACTAATACTGGCAGATTTGACAAATAGTTCTTGATAGCATCAAAAGCAGTCTGACACTCTTTAGTCCACTTCGTCGGAGCGTCTTTCTTCAACAGCTTAAAGATAGGCTCACACACCACGGTTGATTGAGCTATGAATCGACTAATGTAGTTCAACCTCCCTAACAAACTCATCACCTCTTTTCTCGTCTTTGGAGGAGATAACTCTTGAATTGCTTTAATTTTAGAAGGATCGAGCTCTATACCCCTTCTACTGACTATAAATCCCAACAACTTGTCGGCTGGAACTCCAAAAGCGCATTTGGAGGGATTTAACTTCAAGTTGTAACGACGCAAACGATCAAAGAACTTCCTTAGATGTGTCAAGTGGTTCGAACTCTTGCGGGACTTGATTATGATGTCATCCACATATACCTCAATCTCCTTATGAATCATGTCATGAAATATGGTCGCCATAGCCCTCATATAAGGAGCGCCAGCATTCTTGAGGCCAAATGGCATCACTCTGTAATGATATACACCCAAGGTGTAATAAAAGCTGTCTTTTCTGCATCTTCCTCATCCATCAGAATCTGATGATAACCTGCGTAACAATCTCCAAATGACTGCATTTCATGCTTAGCGCAGTGATCGATCAAAATATGAATATTTGGCAACGGAAAGTTATCCTTAGGGCTAGCTTTGTTGAGATCTCTGTAGTCAACACAAATTCTGATTTTCCCATCTTTTTTGGTGACCGGAACAACATTCGCCAACCAAGTCGGGTATTGTGTCACCTCTACCAATCGAGACTCAATCTGCTTGGTGATCTCTTCTTTAATCTTTAAACTCAACTCAGGCTTGAATTTTCGAACCTTTTGCTTCACCGGATCAAACCCTGGATTAATTGGCAGTTTGTGGGACACGACATCGGTGCTCAGTCCTTGCATGTCACTGACTTCCCAAACGGACACATCAATGTACTCATCAAGCAAGTGAATCAGGACATTCCTTTGATCCTCACTCAAGTGAATACTGATTTTAACCTCTTTGACACACTCTTGGTTGCCCAGGTTTACCGCTTCAGTTTTCTCTAAATTTGGTTTATACTGATTTTCAAACTGACGAAATTCCTTGGCAACATACTATGGTTCCTCACTTTCCTCTTCGTAATCATCAACCTCGTCATCACCTGCCTCTTTTTGTTCATTCAGCTCATGACACGACATGACATTGGCACGTTTAAAACTTACCTTACTGAAACCATAAACAAACGAAGTTAGAAAATCAAAGCATGACAGTTGACTAAATAAACAAAATTAAAAAATAAAAGAGGCTTTCAATAAAATTTAAAAACAATGCAAACTTTGGCCATGGCAGAGCCATATTGCCTTTTTAAACATCACGATGCAAATTTAAAGTTCAAACAGTTCAGAAGAAAATGCAAAATGGTGGGTCTCGGGCCTCTTCCAGACTACCACCGATTTAAACATGCATAAAACGATGCCCTTCTACCAAGGAGTTCGGGAGATCAGGATGGGCGTGGAGGTCCAGTTCTACAACATCTCATCGGGATCAACATCATGGAATCCTGTCAGCTCGACCTCTTATTCAATAATAGCATCAATTTGTTCAAAAAGGCTACAGATTCCTTCCCCCAGGTCCTCCTCCTCGGCATGCTCACGAACTGGAAAGGATTGATACAGATGAGGGATTGGCTTTGCCAATGCTTGATCCTTTTTCTTCTTCATCTTCTCATCGTCATCTGTGGGGAAATACCCCAATCCATGTTTCACCCCCTTGGCAGGAACTTGAATGGGTTCAACAATTCCTTGGGAATTCCTTCCCAACCCAAAACCTGGTTCAAAACCACTTTGCAACATCACAGTGGCAATCATTTTATACACAGAAGGCATGAGAGGCTACGGGGCCAAGTCTTCACCGGTGGCATTTACCAGCTCCACCGTATAGAAATCGGTACCTCGAGACACTTTATCGATAATTGGCGCCTGCCTGCCAGAGTGACTACCTTCGCCATGAATAACCAGCTCTTCGTTCTTCCAAACGAGTTTCATCATCTGATGCAAAGTAGAAGGCACAGCTCCAGCCATGTGAATAAAAGGCCTTCCTAGAAGAATGTTGTAGCTATTGTCGATGTCCAAGACTTGAAACTGCGCACTAAACTCGGCCGGACCTATTTGGATAACCAGATTTACTGCTCCCAAAGTGTCTCTCTGGACCCCATCAAAGGCTCTCACGTTGACTTGGTTTTGCTCCAACTTTCCCAAGTCAAAACGTAACTGCTTCAATGTTGACAATGGACAAATATTCAAACCGGACCCATCATCCACCAAGACGGGATTTATGACCTTTTCACGATAGACCACAGTGATGTGCAACGCCTTGTTGTGTGACTTCCCTTCGAAAGGCAACTCATCGTTAGAGAAGCTGATGCGATGTCCTCGAATAACCTGGTGGATCATGGCGACCACATTATCGCTGCTTGTGCCCGCGGGCACATATATATCATCTAGTGCTTTCATCAGAGCTTGCCTATGTGATTGAGAACTCATCAACAGGGCCCAAACAGAAATCTGGGCAGGAGTTTTCTCCAAATGTTTGACGATAGAATATTCCTTCGGCTGCATTCTCCTCCAAAACTCCTCCGCTTCTCCTTAACTTATTGGACTTTTGGCCTGATCCTTATTTTGACCTCCGAGAGCAATCTCGTCAGGAGTGTAACATCTTCCGGATCTAGTCATGCCTTGAGCAGCAGCAGTTTCAATAACGAACTTAGGCTTGATGAGAGCTTTTGATGGCACCAAGGCAACAGCCTTTGCGGGTGTCAATATAACAAACTCTTATTTCTCTTTGATAGTTAATAAAGCCACAGACCTTTTCAACTCGTGAGGGACTATTGGAGTTATCACCTTTGTCACACACCAATCGTCGTCTGTCTCTATCATATTCACGTTGCCGCCTCCATGATTCGGCAACGGGTTGGTGTTGACATTTGGTGCCGCTGGTTGGAGAGAGACTATATCTTGGTCAATCAGATCCTGAATTTTATGCTTGAGGTTGATACAATCCTCAGTATCATGCCCAACACTGTTGGAATGATAAGCACATCTCTGATCAGGCCTGTAGAATCTTGAATTGACATCAACGGGTTTGGGCCCTACAGGGTGGATGTATCCGACCGCAGCCAGTCGCTCGTACAGCTTTGTTCAGCTTTCTACGAGCGCGGTGAAATTCCTTGCAGGTTTCTTCTCGAACCGAGGTCGAGGGGGATCATAACTTCCTTGTGGGGGAGGCGTCTGTTGATAACCTCGGTTGTTCGGACGTGGAGCTTGATTTCTGGGATATGGATTTGTTTGGTAGTTTGACAATGGAGCTTGGTAATTTGGAGGGGAATTTTGGTATAGTGGAGCTTGAACTTGATAAACAGGAAGGGGTGATCTATAGCTCGACTGCACCTTAGCACAGCTGGGAGCGATACCAAGATAATGAGGAGATGTAGTTTGGTAGAGTGGAGGGTGATTTGGATAAACGGGAGATAAATTTTGGTAATTTGGGGGTGGACTTTGGTATAGTGGAGCTTGGACATTCGGATTAGTGGGGGTAGCATTTTGATAAAATGGAGGGTTATTGGGATGACTAGCTTGCATGTAGCGATCCTGATAGGAATTTTGGGAAGGTCGAGGACGACCTCGGGAATATGATGAGCTTCTGGGGGTTTTCTTCCCCTCATATGAAACAGACGCAATTTCTTCTAGCTTCTTCTTTAACAACCCTGAAGATCCGGGTGATGCGGCTACACGGGCTATCTTCCCTGTTTTCAAACGGTCTTCAATAGTCTCACCGATCTTCACTATTTCAGCAAACTTTGATCCAACGAGCAATATAATTCTGTCATAATATTCGGGTTCTTGCACCCGCACAAACACCTCAACAATTTCTTTTTCAGACATGGGCAGTCTTACTCTCGCCGCTTCCTTCCTCCACCTATAGGCAAATTCTCTGTAGCTCTCTGTAGACTTCTGCTTCATCTTCTCCAAAGAGTAGCGATCGGGAACGATTTCTACATTATAAGCAAATTGCTCGATGAAGTCCTTTGCCAGAGCATTCCAGCTGGGACATTGTCGAGTTTCATGGGAGGTGATCCACTCCAAAGCCTGCCCGCACAAACTTCGGCTGAAAAGCCGCATCAGCAAAGCTTCGTCCCTTCCAACTCCCACGAGTTGGTCACAGTAGGCTCTCAGATGAGCCATAGGGTTGCCCATTCCTCCGAAGGTATCAAACATCGGGATCTTGGACCCTTCTGGAAGGTCCAGACTCGGGTGAATGCACAAATCTTCATAGTTAAGTCCGGTAGCATCGGGGACGCATTGAAGCTCTTTCATAGCCTTCTTGATCTCCTCTTTTATGTCTACTTTTGCTTCTTCCTTCGTCCTCCACTCTCTTTCCTGTTCCTCATAGTGGTCCAACTCAGAACCGTGCACGTCGTGCTCAGCATGGACAGGGATTTGGAAAGTGGTTATTTTAGGCAAGGGTGGAGCTATGGAAGGACTCTGGGCATTTTGAGCAGCTTGGTAATTTAGGGGGTAAGTCTGAGGATTGGTGTTCTGATTTAAATGATGGTGGGATGCCTGAGGATTAGAGGTGTTCTGATTCAGATTTTGACTTTGGTTTTGCGGTGGTGGAGCGGATTGAGGTTGGGTATTTTGAAGATGAGAGGGCATTTGGGGTTGGTTGTTTTTAGGAGGAGGTGGAGTTTGATAAGAGGCTGAAGCATACTGCGGATTTTGGTTAGTTGGGTCTATAGCAGGGGGATTCTGAGCGAGCGGCACGCCTTGAGCTGGATCCACATTTGAGGAAGGAAAGTAGATAGGAGGCCTTCCCTCTATAGCATTAACAGCAAAACCCGGCGAAGGCAGATCCTGTCTCCTTTGGATTTCCATTCTCATTTCTGCAATTTGCTGCATCAACTGCAGAATCAATTCGTTTTGGTCCGCTATGGTGGGTTGAGCCACCACAACAGCAATAAGACCTACTTCCTCGCTATTATATCCCATAACTGTCTTTCCTTTGTCAGAATTTGGCTTTGGGAAGGAATCTGCGGGACCTTTTGATCTGGTGAAGTAAGGATGATCTGCCAGCTTAATCAACACAGATCAATTCAAAATACCTGAGGAGCAAAACAACTCAAAGGCAGATTCGTCAGTTTGGACTCAGAATACAAAACACATAATATCACACATAGAGCAGGTAAACACACAAGTTACTATGTTTGAGGAATATCTTCAACCCACGAGTAAGGACGAAAACAGATTTTTCTTTTTTTTACAAGCAGGAATTTGTTTACTCTTTTAGTTTGACACTATCTCAAAAAGTCCAAATCGCGTTGAGCTAAGGTCTTCTTGCAGTTGCTCTCTGGCGTTCGTTGATCTGATCTTCGTATCTCCTTGTAATATGAAAGGGAAGAATGAAGAAATTTTTAAAGATAGGGGCCAGGCCTTGGAATGCTGCCTACGTATCTCACAAGGAGAAATCAGGCCCAACGTAGTTCGAGTAGAAAATAAAACATCGATTTTTCATTCATTCATTCGTTGGGATTACAAGGAAACTTAAAGACAATCAAAGCTTAAAAATAAGACTAATGACTCCAGCTCAGTCATTTTCTTCTCATTATCATCTTAGTCACGGGGAACAGTCTCAACTTTAATTTTTCCCATGCCAACGAGGGATTCGAGGTCGTGACAAAAGTCGAGACACTTTTCAATGTTGTGGTCTGTGGCATGATGATGATAGGGGCAACACTTTCGGATTTCATGCTGAAGAGAATATTGCACGTCCACATTCTTGTAGTAATGGGTAAAGACGCCATTCTGAACTAATTCCGAGTAGATTTTCCTCATTATTTTCTTGAAAGGAGTGAATTAACAATGAAAGAATCTAGTTCTCTCTGTGACCGGTATGTCAAGAAGTATTTCATCACATGCAAGGATGACGCCATCACCCCAAGTATTAGGAGTACTATCCATACCGAATAAACAACGGACAGCGTTTTTAAACCCAATACACTCTTCTATTGTATGCCTTTCTCCCTTGGATGACATTCGCACGTCTTGCGGAGATCTCCTAATCCTGCATGGGGGGACGCTTTCTTAACGGGTCTTAGTAGGCCCCTAGACCGATAGTGTTCAAAAACGAGTGCACACGAGATGACCTCTATCTTCTTCCGACCTTCGTGCGGATACGCCTCGAGAGAAATTTTGTTGTCTCCGTTTGCCAGACGTCCCTCGAAAGAAGGTGGGCAGGCAAGTATCTCCTCATAACTTTCCTCCTCATAATTTTCTTCGTGGATTTCCTCTTCGGGGCTCTCAGGAGGAAATAGTGATTTGTACAGACGCTTTCCGCGCTGCTTTTGCATCTCGATCCTCTCTTCTTCACTTGGTTCAGCTTGAATACTCTTTCCTTTGTCCATAGCGGCGATTTTGCCTTTCCTGAGACAGTAAAGTACTTGTTTTAGGATTTAGGTATGAGAGATGTCTTTTGAGTGAGAAACTTAAGACTAGGGAAATTTTGGTCGGACATTTTGTAACAGTGACTCGTTTGTATATTTTGGAAATTTTTGAAAAAGAGTAGGCTTTCGATATCCTCATTCACAGCAACACAACACATAAGAAGTTAAATAGCACATATATCGCGTCCTAATCATGCATGTGACCCTTTTATGCCAAGGGTTGGCCTAGCGAATGTGAAGGATGTATTGCATCATTTGAAACATATTGTTGCACCCCCCAAAATAAACTTTAATTAATCCTCATAACGTTCATTACATAATTTCAATCGAAACGGGGTATATTTTCAGGGAGGGGAATACAATGCGAATACAGATAAAAAACAATTCCACGCAGGGGAGTTAGAAGGTTGATGGCTCTGCTCTTCTTCTGGCTTTCTTTACTTCTTCGCGGATAATGCACTTGCTTGTGAACACGTACGGCTCAGCGAACGTAGCTTTGGAAGATGTTGGTATAGCTTGTAGAGTGTTCATCTGCTCGTCCAGGGTCGCATCCAAGCGTATCAGACAAGTCCTTGTATCAGCTAATTCTTGTGTCGTCCCAGCCAAAACCCTCTGATTTGCTAACTCTGGGAACTGATACTCTTGCTCCCTTTGCTGAAATTCTTGTTCCCTTTTCTGAAATTCCTGCTCCCTTTGCTGAAATTCTTGCTCCTTTTGCTGAAATCCTTGCTCCCTTCGGTCCCATTCCTGCTGAAAATGATATGCATGGATTTGAAACCTTGTATGTACATCTTCAATTTCTTGACCTGCGCGTGGTGTTGGGTTCACTACACCACACAGATCATTCTGCAACCATGTCTTGTATTCATCGACATACCCAGCTTTATATCTGTTTTCAGCCATATCCCATTTCATGTTAACACGTCCGGCCCACTCTTGGAGGATGATCTTGGCGAAAGGTATTTTGCCGCTCTCGCTGTAATCGACAATAAAAGATCTAGCATCCCCTTGGACGGGTATGATTTGTGTTCTACCAAATTGCCGCATCACCCTAGCTGGGTTGTAGGGTCGTAATCCTCTGATGCCGGGAAGGACTAAAAATGGAAGTTTGGCCCCTTGTGTTGCTATCCTCTCGGACTTAAAGTTCGGTAACATCCACTGTATATCTCCTTCTCTCAAATCATAAAGCACCCTTGCCCACGCACCCCTGGTGGTATGAATTGGGAATCTGCGGATGCTTAGGTAGAATTCGTAATTATCAAGAGGACTCGTCTGGCTTGGCTTGGCCAACTCTTGTGGTCGGGCAACATCCCTTTTGCAGAGATTTTCAGGCATCCACCATTGAAGTAGAATGTTGCAACCTTGGAAAAATGAGAATCTGTTCTTGTACAAACTCAAAGATCGATAAATGTCGGCCAAAATGACCGGGGCCAAACTGCAGTATTTCTTTTCTTCTTGTTTCTTACCTATCCCTCTAAACATGGCGTCCACTACCATCACGACTCGGGTGTCGATATACTTTACTTCATCTTTAGGGAATACCATAGTTCCTAAAAGGCATGCTGAGAATGCAATGACTTGAGTTTGCCTCCAAGTACTGTGATCGTGGAATTCGTTTGGAAATTGCTCAAAATAGCTATCGTGCCCCCATCTTCCGAAGAATCTCATTAGTGGTATACTCTGGGCGTCCAACCAGTTAGCCCTTACCAGTAACAATATGTCTCTCAATTCTCCGGCAGTTGGCCTATCTTGCAGAAGGATATGATGATCGGGACATTTTTTCCTCTTACCACATGTCCCAATAGAGTCTATACAGTCTTTAATTCCCTCTAGTGTTGGTGTTATTTCGACGTCTCCAAATCGAAACACCATCCTTTTGTCATCCCAAAACCGAGTGATAACCTCGATAAGCGTGGGCCAAACCTTGAAGTCCATTATCGAAGGTAAGTGACCCAGCTGAATCGAGATTTCTCTCTTTTGACAATCTTTCAGGTTATCCCACCATACACGGAGAATGTCGGGCGTCTTAGTGACCATGTTAAAACGGAGAAACTGACTCGACATCTACAAAAACATACAACTAGTTAATTGCCACCCCCATGATACAACAAACATTCAAACACACAATACATCCTTCAAAACACACAAATATGATCGTCTTATCGAGTCGTGGGCCCTTTGGACTCAAGGTGGTGTTTCTAATGGGCCCAACACTCCTTGGGTGTTGGGTCGTCTTAGGCCAATGCGCTATTTTTGGGATTTGGTTTCGCTCTATCTTAGTTTAACTAAGAGTGGGTTGTATTTAGAGTGGAAAGGGTAACCCAAGCGGACTACTTGGGCTGGGACAGTTAACGATCGTTGACTATCAAGTAGCCAACTACACTCGTCATGGTGTCCCGAGAAAATATTTGGTTAACGAACGACTGCGAACCCGCATAATCATCCTTTAGTGAAAATGAAACAATCGTCGTTTGACGGAATTATGATATGCCATGAATGCAACAGTTTAATAAAGCGATAAAGTAAACAAATAAACAATTATATACATAGCCAAATAAAGTTAGTTTTAAGGTTAGAATCCTCCTAGTCCCCAGCAAAGTCGCCATTTCTGTTTTATCGAAAAATATATTTTTTGTAAGAATATCGACTTTTAAGAGTCGCCACTTAATTTTTGAGAAAAATCAAGAAAAACCTTGTTTTCAAAAGACTTAACAGAAATAAAATCAATTGAAAACTTAAATAGGGGTTCGGGGATCCAAATTAATGTTTTAGGAAGGTATTAGGCACCTAAAACATTCCGCTTAATTACGACTATCCTACAACTAACTATATATTTTGCTAAAGATTACTTAATTTTCAAAATTACTTAGAGTGAAAAAAAGTTAAGATATCATCTTATTATCTAAATGAGGTTTTGCAAAATTATTGGTTTTAAGTTGATAAAACATTTAAGGCATTTTTCGGGGATTCGGATTCTCTAACTTTAAAATTAACGACAAATAAAGCAGATAAGTAATTAAAGCATATAAAGAGATAGGGAGAGAGATTTGGGTCCAATTTCGGGTTCTGTCCGCCTTGACCGAAATTTTGGACCCATCTGTTTTGGGTTTTTGACCCATGTTTTTTCTTTCGTACCTGTTCTACAGTAAGCAAATAATAATACAAAATAAACACAGTAAAGTAAAAGACAACAAGGGCTTAAGCCCATTACCAATAAAAATACAAAAATATAAAATAAATAAAATAAAATACAAAAAAGAGGGTCTTCTAATCCTGCTTCTTCGACTTTCTTTAATCTTTTAGACTTCGGAACTTGTCCATCGAATTTGATTGGCCGACTTGGTGAAAAGAATTGAGCCTTCACGGCTCTCTTGAAATATGGGAAAGGAGTTCATGAAGAACTCAAACGGATTTTCATGTCACACAAAGTAAAATAGAAGAGTTAATATGTAATTCAATCAACATTAATGCTGGAAGGATAAATTAATTCACTGGAAAATGCATACTAACTCAAGAATGTATTAATTGACATGTAATTAGTTCATACAATGAGATATTAAAAAGAAAAATAAGACATGTATATAAAGCATACTCGAGATCTGTCTATTTTACTTCATTTCATGTACCCCTCGAAGTAAGATAATACGATAAATGGCAACAAGTGTTTATGATGACCAAATAGAGATTATGACCTTACCAAAGGCATGGACAATATTCTAAGCATGACAGCAAATGGAGAGGTACTCGACAAAAATCTTGTAGCTAATGTCATATTTTGCAAGACATAGAAAGAGATCAAATAAAAGGCTACCAAATGAAGTGCGAAGGATGATGATTAAATTTCATTTGCTAAAAATTTACAACCTCAACAATTACACACAGAAAGCAATCCAAACCAAATGTTTCTACAGATAGACTCATACTTAAATTGCAAGCCTAATGAATGAAGTTAGGATTAGACAAGATGTTTTCAGATATGAGGTTAGCAACCGAAGAAAGCAAAACTGAACTCAATATGATTTTTACACATTCGGAACTTGAAGTAATTATACCAAAACAAAAAAAAATATACATACTCATCTAGGCAATGTATCAATGCAAACTTCACAAAATCCAATTAAAAATATTTCATAACACAATTAACCCACTGCTAATTTGAGTAAACTTTGAGAGTTGCAAGTATCACTGTAAGGTATTACAAGCTGTAAAATATTTTCAATCACAAATAAATACCTTTGTGATTTTACTGGAATTTTCAGATTTTTGAGGACAACTTAATAACATCAAACAAAACTTAGCCATACTCCAGGAGACAAAGAAGATAAACATACTCTCAACTATATTCCGAAAGAAAGAAAATAAAAATAAAAATAAAAATAAAACCTAAAGCAATCAGCCACAAATAAACTAGAGAACCAATACAAGAAGTTTCTCACAAAAGAAACGCGCAGGCAAAGTTGGGAGGATGCTATGAAAAATAATGCGATTCAGAGACGCCATTTACCAATAAAAGAACGACCAAATGCGTGACCACCTAGCATTATATCAATATACTTTTCTTTACACAAGGTTGCAAATACAGTCAAATATTCAACAAAGTTAGGACAGAGCGATATCGTAAATATAACCGGTCAAAGAAAAATAAAAACTACAGGGAGAAATAAACTTAGACGAATTAGGCAAGAAAATTTTAGTATGGACCCAAACATAACATCATTGTTCAAATTTTACTGGAACTTTACAGGAAAACATTACGATTAAGAGAGTCGGGAATGATTTACCTCTTTATGGGCAGCGACTCCGGGATGAAACGAGCCAGCGACAATCTTCTAGGCACAAAGAAAGGAACTCGAGTTTCCGACATAAAACAAGAATCTGTACGAGTGTTTAAGGCCAAGCACGGAAACTAAAAACTCTCTTTCTCACTTGCTACCCTTTGCTCTAACACCTTTCTCCCTTTTATTTTTCCTTTTTCTTTTTGACCACTTTGTTTAAGCTACTATAAGTGTTCTTCTCTTTTTCAAAAAAAAGTCGAAAGCCCAAAAACAATCCCCTTTCCCCCTTGTTCAGAAATGAATATATAGAGGAAGATGTAGGGTTTCAAAAAAATGGGGGGAAAAGGACAAGGGCAAAAATCGAAAATCCAAATCCCATTTTGAATTTTTTTGAAAATAAAAACTCCCAAGGACAAATAGCAAGCTGTATTTTTATGAGTTTTTGAACCAAATCCTCCAAAATAGGGACGGACAGATCAAAAGGATGGCTGGGATGAACTCCATCGTCCTTGGAGTTTGACGTGTCTTAATCTTGCGATATCCAGGACGATACAGCAGCAGGAATGGCGAAAAGCTGCACAAAATCGTACACGCCTGAAAAAGGAGACGCGTTCTTCGTCCTTGGAGCCGTTGGAGCGTCACTCACGCGTTAAAACGTGCGATGATCTGCTGCTATGCGCGATAACGCCGTGAATTGCCTTCCATTGGAATGTTGAGGCAGCGTTACTGGTTTCCTTTGCCTTGAACCAATTTTGGGAGAAAAGGGGAAGGGCCGGGTCGATTATTTGATGGAAGGTGGGCTGAAATTAATTTGTTGTTGGGATAGGCTGCTGGATCCGGGTTTCATTGTGGGCTGCTGGGTTGGAGGAAATTTTGGTTTGGGCCTTGGGATTATAGGGAAAATGTTGGAATATTGGGTTGCTGAAAACAACGAAAAGGGGCCCAAATTTAGTCTCAAAATGAGTTGAAGGCATGGGAGGAAGATAAGTTAAATTTTATGGAATAGTCTAATTGAATTAAATTAACAAACTCGGCTAAATCTTAAATAAGACGAATTAATAATTAATTAACGAGTTTCTTAATTTTAACTAAGTAAAAATAATTAACTTAATTGTAAACTAATTAACCTAAAAATATAAATTATTATTTAAAACACACTAGCTGTCTAAATATTTTAAGAAAACTAAAATCTTTTGAGAGTTTTTTTTTTAAATAATCATAAAATATACTAATTATATATATTATCTAAAAATTACAAAAGTGACAAAACTATTTAAAATAAACTTGAAAAATATTTTGAATTTTATAAAACCAATTATTCTAAATCATTTAAAATTTGGAAGCTCGTCGATTAATTATTATTGGGGAGAGTCAAAATTGGGTGTCAACAATACCCTTGGTTATAAGTTCATTGAGTTACATCTTGTCAAGTTAACTTATCAAGCATGTATATGGCCTTACAAGAAATATCATAATTTACATTGGCCATATAAGATTGGTATGATTTAGTATTGGACAATTCTAATTATATTTTGGACATAGTATTGCTAGCCAATTTATTGTCATAAATCAAACTTTGATATTATCACTAGCCAAGTCAATTAACTTCATGTATGTACTATAGTAATATCATCATGATAAGTAAGCCAACTTTTAACCTTTTATTATCCTTTAAGAACAATTCCATCTTCTCGAACACAATTAGGCATTACAACATTTATTATTTCATGTAAATAATACCCTAATAATATGGATATAGCATATAGGTCTCATTCGACATTATAAATCACAGAAACATACACATAATAATCAGTTAGCACCACATACAACAACATGCTTGAGATTTGCATTATACATACAACTAGAATCGGAAATAGAGAGAACTAGGGAGATTAACTTTTGACAATTTCATTGGTAACAACACTAGTTTTGGTTTTCTTGAAGTCACTACGATTTAAAAGCCTCCTGGGGAAACAAATCCAAGAGAGAATACCCATACCTTACTGTAGAATTGAATCTACGAAGATTACCCTGTACTTTTGTAAGACCCCAAAATGAGTTAGGGTGTCTAGAGACTAACATGTTCGTATAAAAGTTCTAACGTACAAAAATGACTTATTATATGGTTTAGAGTCAGTGTATGAAGTTTGAGGTGATTTGGAAGTCAAACGTCAAGGGTCGACCGAAACGTTCGACGACTAAGTCACCTAAATGCCTCGTATGTGGTTCTAGGTGATTATATGTGATGAATGAGATTATGAAGTCTTAAAATTGTTTATAATGATGTAAAATTATATTATATGAAGTTTCGTGAAGTTTGGAGGTCAAACGACCAAGAAAGTCCAAGGCGTTTGAAAGATAGCCCTTAAGACTTTCAACGTGTGTCATGATGGGCTTGGCCTGTTTGGACGTCTTGTAGGTGTTTGTTTTGGATGAAATTTATGTGGAAGGTCTATAACTTGTTAAGTTTTATAATAACGTTGGAAACGTCCATGTAATACTTCTAAAGGACCCCACAAGAGGCCCCAAAAGAAGGACCCAAGGCTGGTCGAAGACACTACCTGGGCAGTGTACATTGACGGACCAAACGACGGCTCGTTGGTCTTCCAACAGCCCGTTGGCCAGGTCTCTCAAATGGAACTTGCCTTGGGCAGGTCTCAAGCCAATAATTTGGCTATGTACCAGCCGACGGAAGCTAGGCACGGTCCGTTGTGAGGACGATGCCCCGTCATTTCCTCCGTCGTTGGTGCACTGTAAGTTGCAGGCTGCGTCCATTTAATTAAAAGGGTGTATGGGAAATTCACCCCACGTACTAACCTGACTATAATAGGTTTAGTTAGCTACTTTTGGGTAGATATAAGTCATCAAAAATGTGATCACCCCATTCTAAAATTTCCTGACACGATTGAAGCCTTCCCTCCAAAAATGTTCTCTCTAAAACCACCATTGTTGGTGAAGCTCAAAAACTGCTTGGAGCTCAGATTTCTATGGATGATTCATCAAGTTTTAGATGTCTTCATGTATATAAAGGTATGGTGATCTTCATCTCTAGTTATCTTTTCATCTAGAGAGCCATTTTCAAAGATTTCAAATAAGAAAAATATGATCAAACAATGTCTTCTTCAATCTGCCATGCGTTCTTTCTAAAAAGGTTTTGAACGATTGAATCATGATTAACTGAAGTTAATACAGTGGTTTTAACATAAATTTTACTCCAATTGCATGATGAACCCATGCTCCTTCACTCAAACATTTTTGCCTTGCATGGGCTTTGTGATCTTGAATTGCTATCGATTGAATTATGATTCTATTACGTTGATTGTATATACTGTTATTTACATGAAATTATGTTGAATTGATGTTGAAGGATCCATGAGGATCAATGTATAAAGATTTGAGCACGTTTAGCCTAGTTTCCACAGTTCACTGTAACATTGGTTTTTAAACGAATTAACGTGGATTTCGATCATGTTAAGTTGGTTGTACCTACTGTTCTAGGTGAATATCTTGTTTGAATTATGAATATAAATCTATTATGATTGAAGTAAAGATGGCTTATGCGAATTGATCTAGTCTCTTCTAGCCTATCGATTGATAATACTATATATATGATGATATCTT
>JABWTJ010000166.1:197500-202500 GCA_016801875.1 Solanum sitiens
CTCGCGATGCATGATCTTCCGCGATGCATGAATATTGACTCTCGATGCATGATCTTCTGCGGGGCATGAATATCTTCCCGCAATGCATAAATTCCGCAAGGTATGAAATCTTCTTGCGATGCATAAATTTCAGCGAGGTATGAAATCTTCTCGCGATGTATAATTTTTTGCGAGGCATGAATATCTTCTCGCGATTAACTTGTGATGCATAAATATTAACTCGCGATGCATGATTTTCCGCAATGCATGAATATTTACTCTTGATGCATGATCTTCCGCGATGCATGAATATTGACTCGCGATGCATGATCTTCCGCAATGCATGAATATTGACTCGCGATGCATGATCTTCTGCGGGACATGAATATCTTCCCGCAATGCATAAATTCCGCAAGGTATAAAATCTTCTTGCGATGTATGAATATTAACTCGCGATGCATGATCTTCATCGATACATGAATATCGCTCTTGATGTCATCATTGGTGACAACTGAAAATAGTGCTTAAGTTGAGCAACATATTGATTTTCTGGATAATCATATCGTCTCAATTGAAAATAATTCTTCAGATAGTGTATTGTCCTGATCGACAATAAAATAAATGACCCCTCCGGGTAGTGTATTGTCTTGATCGACAATAAAATAAATGACCCCTCCGGGTAGTGTATTGTCTTGATCGACAATAAAATAAATGACCCCTCCGGGTAGTGTATTGTCTTGATCGAAAATAAAATAAATGACCCATCCGGGTAGTGTATTGTCTTGATCGACAAAATAAGTGACCCCTCCGGGTAGTGTATTGTCTTGATCGACAATAAAATAAATGACCCCTCCGGGTAGTGTATTGTCTTGATCGACAAAAATAAATGACCCCTCCGGGTAGTGTATTGTCTTGATCGACAATAAAATAAATGACCCCTCCGGGTAGTGTATTGTCTTGATTGACAATAAAATAAATGACCCCTCCGGATAGTGTATTGTCTTGATCGACAAAATAAGTCACCCATCCGGGTAGTGTATTGTCTTGATCGACAAAATAAGTGACCCCTCCGGGTAGTGTATTGTCTTGATCGACAATAAAATAAATGACCCCTCCGGGTAGTGTATTGTCTTGATCGACAAAAATAAATGACCCCTCCGGGTAGTGTATTGTCTTGATCGACAATAAAATAAATGACCCCTCCGGGTAGTGTATTGTCTTGATCGACAAAAATAAATGACCCCTCCGGGTAGTGTATTGTCTTGATCAACAATAAAATAAATGACCCCTCCGGGTAGTGTATTGTCTTGATCGACAACAAAACAAATGACCCCTCCGGGTAGCGACACTATTATGTCTGATAATGTGATGCAGATGCCGTCAACGACGAAAACCGTAAATTATCCTTTTCGGAGTTTTTATTTGGTTCATCTTTGAGATTAGATGGTCGCTTATTATAGACTTCATGTTTTTTTTGAGAATTGAATGAAATAAACCAATCACATTCCCAAATCTTCGATATAAGCAATATAAAATAATTCCTGCATCCACAGAAAATTACGTTAAATTTTGGGAGAACTTTCTCCTCCCTTTACTTCTCCGTATTCGTCGATCGGAATAATTTGCTGATATCAAAGCAAAGCTATAAACCTGCATCCACAGAAAAATTGTTAGTTTTAAAACAAACTGATCTGTGCCGATTTCTTCAGTTGTCTGCTCCTTGTCATGCTATCTCCGGTTGATCTCCCAACTATTGATAGATAAGACAAAATTCTTTATGCCAAAACAAAGGAAACATAAAAGGAAAAATTTTAAGAAAATAAATTTTTTGAAATATAAAAAGATCGCCAAGTGTAATGTCACGTCAGACTTAGCAAACTTCTCTAAGCCTAATGCTTGGAGGTATATCTCATTATGCGATGGGGAGTATTCAAAGTCAATCTAGACTTGTCGATAAATCCATGTTTGAAATTTTGAGGCCATCCTCAAAATTTCTGTCCCAGTTAACAGTATCGGCTTATCTTTCAACTGTCGCTAAGCAAATCATGGAATTTTGAGATCCTCTCAAAAATTTTGATCCCAGTTGCAAATATCGAAATATCTTTAGTCTTGACTTGTTGAGGATTCGGAGATATCATTGCTTGTTTTTTGCATGGCAAACTCTGGTGATCTTTGCAACAAGCAAGCTAGCTCAATAATTATCCAACTGTAACGAGGTGGATGTCTCGATAATATTCCAACTGTAACGAGGTGGATGGCTCGATAATATTCCAACTGTAACGAGGTGGATGCTCGATAATATTCCAACTGTAACGAGGTGGATGCTCGATAATATTCCAACTGTAACGAGGTGGATGCTCGATAATATTCCAACTGATAACCAACTGTAACGAGGTGGATGCTCGATAATATTCCAACTGTAACGAGGTGGCTCGATGTAACGAGGTGGATGCTCGATAATATTCCAACTGTAACGAGGTGGATGCTCGATAATATTCCAACTGTAACGAGGTGGATGCTCGATAATATTCCAACTGTAACGAGGTGGATGCTCGATAATATTCCAACTGTAACGAGGTGGATGCTCGATAATATTCCCACTGTAACGAGGTGGATACTCGATAATATTCCAATATAATTCAAGAATAAGAACCTAAAATGGAAAAACAAATATATGAACCACTTATGGGGTGGATCGCCCAACAAAACTATATGTTAAAGTCTTTGATTGGCCAATCAAAACACATAATCCACTTATGGGGTGGATACCCAACAAAGTAGGAATTTTGACTGTGACATCGTTAAGAAACATGTATGCCTAAATTGCTACACGACAAACGTACTAAAAACTAAATTGACGTATATGCACGTCGCGATTATGATTCTCTCTTTAAAGACAGAATCATCGAGGTGAATAACTTAATTCATTCACATGAAGATTAAAGACACTTTTGCCTTCCATGACAAACTCAACAAATTTAAGTTTGTTGTTGACGTTTCCAATTGTTAACAAAGACTTGTAACAATTCGATAACTTCGACTATCAAGGAAATATTGCGGGTCACCAACATCTTTGTGATGTGATGAACTCGATGATTTTCCCTTGCAACACTTCTAAGTTAGTGTCACTTTTGATCATCTGTCGATTTCACATACGATACTGGCTTTACTCATACTATCACCTGCAAAGCTCGACACCAAACGTTAGTATCGATGATGAAGTAAAGAAATTGAGTCACTTGGCTTATCGAGATTAGGCTTTAATGAGCCCAAATGTAACTTTGATTATGACTTGCCACTAGCGACCCTCTCACACATTGTTTTCTTAAAACTTTGACATAATATGTCAGCGTTTGTCTTCAACATTCCTGCAAAATAAAAAAATTGTTTAAAAATCTCTTGAGGCAACATAGAGATAAAATGAGATGGAAGGTTTTCTAAGTCTTGTTGATGAGGCCACGATGGGTGCAAATGACGCTTTTTGACACTCTTGATGTCTTTATATAGCCATTTTGTGACTTCGATGTTCCTGCATCCAAAGAAAAATTCTTAGTTTGAAAGACTGATTTGTGTTGATCTTGTCTCCACGCTCCTTCATGCGGTTGGCTTACACGGTCGCCCGTCCTTTGTAAGACAGTCTTGATCTGTCTCAGTCTGAAATATATTTAACTCTAGTAACTTGCTTTATTAATTCTGAGGTTGCTCATTCTGGAATTTTGAGGCCCCTCCTCAAAACTCTGTCCCAGTTTGCCTCGATAGTATAAGATTTTTAACAACGGACATGGTTGTGTGGAATTCTTGAGATCATCTCAAAAATTTGTCCTAGTTGCACATTTCAACATGATTCTCCATAAAATATCATCTTGGAATTTTGAGATTCACCCAAAAATCTACCAGTTGCATTTTGGTATTTCAGTGTTGACTTGTTGAAGAAGTCCATCTTCAAATGAATTTTTGAGATCCTCTCAAAAATTCTGTCCCAGTTTCCATTATAAAGTGAAAAATGGAAATCTTACTGGGTATATGACCGAGCCATTGTGGCGCCTACGTATCCCGTTGGAGCAGGAATCAGGTCAAACGTAGTTCCCCTCAAAGGTTAACCGAAAACAAGCTGGTATTCTCATTATTCTCAGTCATTTTTCTTGTTTCTTTCAATAAATTTTGATTGGGAAAGTAATCTTTGAAAACTTTGAATGTTCAACCACTAATCAACACAAATCAGTTTCGAGTACCTGACAAAGAAAAATAACTCAAATAACAAATGTGTTAGTTTGTGTAGGTAGTAGGTAATACAAGATATCACACACAAAGCTGTAAGCACACAAAAGTCGCTTCATTTGAAGAAAGACTAGCCCACATATATAAAAAAAATGATTAGATAGACAGAAATTTGTCTCTCTGATTTTTAGCTTTGTGAGTCAAAATGTCGACCTGAGACGGGACAAAGTCGATTGATTCTTCTGGTTTTTTTGACTGAGATGTAACTCAAATTCTTTGTAAGAGTTGAAAATATAAAATTTCTCAGAATGGGGACCGAACCTTGAAAGGCTGCCTACGTATCTCACAAAAGAGAATTCAGGTCCTACGTAGTTCGACCCATTCTTGAATCTTTCATATTTTTTATTTTTTTTTTGATATGAGAGTATTTTTTTTGAAAAATAAAGTTCGAGTTTATTGGGAGACTAAAGACTCGAAGAGTATTTGGACGTACTTTCGATAGTGATTTGATATTTATGCTTAAGGAGTTCTAGAAAATAATTTTCGAGAATGAGTAGGCTAGAATATCTCCAAATGAAGCAACATAATCATACAAACAATTATAACGCATAAACAGTTATTGCGCGTTCTAAACAGATATGTGACCCTTTTATGCCAAGGGTAGGCCTAACGATTTGAAGGATGTATATGTCATTTGAAACATCCCATTGTCCCAAAACCTAAATTTATACAAATTTATTAATAAAACTTAAATGGGGATACATAATTGGGAGAAATGGGATACAACATAATCAGTCCCACGC
>JABWTJ010000166.1:207500-220000 GCA_016801875.1 Solanum sitiens
TAAATGTAAAGTCTTTAAATATTGTATAGTTATGTAATGTGTCTTATGGGCCGTATCCCTAATGTACTGTAAAGTTGTTGAGTCTAAGATGGCAAAGATACTTAAGGTCAATAAATGTATTATGGCTTATGTATATAAGATGAAGTTTCTAGCATATGATGTGCTATGAAAAGTTTTAAATTTTCCGCTAAATTTACTATGTCAATGCGATGAATGATAACTATGAGTTTGTATAAGACATCTGAGAGGTCAAGTACGCTGTGTTACTTCCAGGGGGTGCCCTCCCGGATGTGACAAAGGTGGTATCATAGCATGAGGTTTATAAAGTGGTCTTAGGTTCTAAAAGTCTCATATTGCCACGTCTAGTAGAGTCTTGTATCATTGTTGGTGAGTCGCGACATATCAAATGGTACGAGAGTCTATAGGACGATAGATTTTCCCTTCTTCATCATTCTAATGACGTGCCATAGAACTTAACTCTATAAGGTCTCTCTCTTATGTTTTATTGTCCGGTGGTCTTTTAAATGTGATTGCTTGGATGAGATTGTCTCTATGCTTGAGGGAGAAAAAGGTGAGTTAATGCTTAACTTGATTTTATGGTTGAATGAGTATGTTTGAAGGTGATTTTTGACATGTTTTGATGATGTGATGTCAATTATGGCTATGTATGAGGTTTATGTATAAATAACATATTATATTGAGGAATGTATGTCATGATATAGCAGGTTAAAAGTTATTATGGTTGACATCCGTTTCTTTTGAAATAATGCGTTACTATATTGTGTTGCATGATGGTAGCTTTATATTACGATTTGAGCTTGAAATGCTTAGTGACTACATATGGAAGGATGCTACCCTAAGATTTTGTACTTAAAGGTGTTCAATGTTTCCTTTTGTATACATGTGGTCCTTGATAAGTTGCATAGTATGGATTGGAGTTCTTTGTATAGACTTGATCCTAGGTGTCATGATAGTATGCTTGTCTTGGTAAAGTTTTGGTATCTCGTATTGTCATAATTTTCCTAACAATTGCCTAAATGTTGCATTTTTGGAATTTGGAAGCATGTTCACTGTAATGATAGGCAGTTTACTGTGAATATTTTGGGAAACCAACTAAATTGTCCTTTGATTAGATGTTGTTAAAATGTGTATAGAATTGATTTATATGAACATGATAATGAATGTGAAAAGGATTTTTGCTATTTGGAATGAAGAATGAGAGTCTTATGGCATGATGAGTCGTAGATTTGTTTCTAACTTCTTATTGTGTTGTGGGTCTCCTTGTTGTCTTCCCCTAATGAGATATGACCTTGGTGTATATTGTATTGTATGAACACCTTATGTGATTGAATGAGATGAACTAACTTGATATTTGTGGATAAATTGCCTAGGTGATAAGGCTTAAAGTACCTTGGTGTTCCTATGTTAACTTGTTGTAAATCCTTCTAAAGTTGTAATCACTTTTAAGTGATGAAAAAAATGAAGGATGTTAAGTTAAGATCCTTTTTAATATGGGTTAAGTTGCTCTTAATTGGGTTTACCCTAAGTGGTGGATGGTGATTAAATGGTAAGGTTGTAGATATTTTCTACCTTGTCCTTCTATTTTTACTTGAACTTGAAACTAATGAATTCTTAGTAAGCTTGTTCATGAATATAGTCTTGCATAAAGTATGAGTTGCATGAACCTTATATGTTTAATATGTATTGATTGACATTACCTTAAGGATATTTTTAAGATTCCAAGGTGCATGAATGGAAATTTTGATCAAATACATGTTTCTCATGAGTATTGTACATCCCAACATGCTAATGGTACACTTGACTTCATGAGATAAAGTAGGAAACTTGATTTTTAGTCACTTGAGATATGTAAGGTTTAGCCTTATAATGAAAAGTTGAGTCTCTAACATGAAAAGTGTAGAGCCTCTTGAAAAATTATGTGACTTCTATGGATTAGAAAGTATTATTTTAGGTCTACTCTTGAAAGGTGAAAGCATGTTCAACTAAGTGTTCATGTGTGTGCCTATAATTTGCATTGTTTTTCCCAAATGATGCTTACTGTGAAGGTTAGTACGATGTTATAAATTAACATTGTGTGAAATGACTTCCTAATTGTTGTGATTCATTTGGTGTGATTTACCATATATACTTCACTAGGAAGAAATCATGAACATGTCTTGGTTTGGAAGTGAGAATTTCTCATATTACCGTAAAGATGGCCTTTGTGCATTTGCTTGGGTGTGAACTCATGATACATGTAAGTGTGTTAAAGAGATGGACATTCCTCCAAGGACACAACTAAGCATGGTATGGTTGAGTATGACCCTCATAGCACTAAGTCTAACTTATGAGAATCAATTATCAACCTATCTTACTCAAGTCTATGTGCATTGAAGTATGAGTGCTTAAAAGGTTTTGGGGTATTGTTTAAATTTGCATTTGTGTGGCCTTGCAAGATGATATCTTAATGACTTAAGTTGTAATTACCATGTTATGATTAGGAGAAGGATGTTCCTCCTATGAACATGATAAGAGTCATTGTGTTTGATGCATTAAAGAGTGAGTGAGTAATGGTTTTGCTTGCTCGTGTGCATTGAGTGCTAAAAAATGATTTGATGATGTTATAAATGTTATGAATTTCTCTATGATGCATTTAAGTCCTTATTGTGATTAAAGTGTTCTAAGTGTCTTTCGAGGATGAATGTTCCCAAGTGGGGGATATTGTAAGACCCCAAAATGAGTTAGGGTGTCTAGAGCCTAAAGTGTTCGTCTTAATCTTCTAACTCCCTAAAATTACTTATTATATGGTTTAGAGTCAGTATATGAAGTTTGAGGTGATTTGGAAGTCAAACGTCAAGGGTCGACCGAAACGTTCGACGACTAAGTCACCTAAATGCCTCCTATGTGGTTCTATGTGATTATGTGTGATTCATGAGCTTATGAAGTCTTAAAATGGTTTATAATGATGTAAAATGATAGTATATGAAGTTTCGTGAAGTTTGGAGATCAAACGACCAAAAACGTCCAAGGCGTTCGAAAGATAGCCCTTAAGATGTTCAACGTGTGTCATGATGGGGCTTGGCCTGTTTGCACGTCTTGTAGGTGTTTGTTTTGGATGAAATTTATGTAGAAGGTCTATAAATTTTTAAGGTTTCTAATCACATTGGAAACGTCCGGGTACGACTTCTAAAGGGCCCACACAAGAGGCCCCCAAAAACGGACCCAAGGTTAGTCGAAGACATTGCCTGGGCAAAGTCCATTGACGGACCAAACGACGTCTCGTTGGTCTACCAACGGCCCGTTGTCCAGGTATCGTCGACTGGAACTTGTCTTGGTCATGTCTCAATCCAAGAATTTGGCTAAGTACCAGTCAACGGAAGCTACGTACGATCCGTTGTGAGGACGACGCCCCGTCATTGCCTCCGTCGTTGGTGCACTGTAAGTTGCAGGCTGCGTCCTTTTAATTAAAGGGGTAATGGGAAATTCACCCCACGTCTTAACCTTACTATAGTAGGTTTATTTAGCTACTTTTGGTGGATATAAGTCATCAAAAACGTGATCACCCTATTCTAAAATCTCCTCACACGATTGAAGCCTTCCCTCCAAAAATATTCTCTCTAAAACCACCATTGTTGGTGAAGCTCAAAAACTGCTTGGAGCTCAGATTTCTATGGGTGATTCATCAAGTTTTAGAGGTATTCATGTATATAAAGGATGGTGAACTTCATATCTAGTTATCTTTTCATCTAGAGAGCCATTCTCAAAAATTTCAAATAAGAAAAATATGATCAAACAATGTCTTCTTCAATATGCCATGGGTTCTTTCTAAAAAGGTTTTAAACGATTGAATCATGATTAATTGAAGTTAATACAGTGGTTTTAACGTAAATTTTACTCTAATTGCATGATGAACTCATGCTCCTTCACTCAAACGTTTTAGCCTTGCATGGGCTTTGTGATCTTGAATTGCTATCGATTGAATTATGATTCTATTACGTTGAAATGATTGCATATACTGTTATTTACATGAAATTATGTTGAATTGATGTTGAAAGATACATGAGGATCAATGTATGAAGATTTCAGTACGTTTAGCCTAGTTTCCATAGTTCACTGTAACATTTGTTTTTAAACGAATTAACGTGGATTCGATCATGTTAAGTTGGTTGTATCTACTGTTCTAGGTTAATATCATGTTTGAATTATGAATATGAATCTTGTATGATTGAAGTAAATATGGCTTATGTGAATTGATCTAGTCTCTTCTAGCCTATCGATTGATAATTCTATATATATGATGATATCTTAAATTGTGGATAGATGAAGCATGTGTAGTGATCTATCTATCTGCTGCCTATGATGTGTATTATTGTTAAAATATGATTGATGATCAAGGTCTTAGAGAATCAATAGTGTTGGTAAATTCTCTCTCTATACTCTAGCAAATTGACAAGTCTAATGCCTATGTTGTAGTTTGATCTTGAAGTGCTTTAAGTATGATTTCTTTATGATTAAATGAATGATTAGCTAATTCTTTAGAGTGATATTATTGGTGAAATATGATCTTTAATCCATGTAATGAAATTGGCTAATGGTCTATGTTCTTCTACCTTCTAGTATGCTAAGGTGTTGTGCTAGTTTGTAATATGGACTTGTAGTAGCTTATGTATGACTTCGTATATGATTATTATGTTTTATCTACTGTCCTATACTTGAATTATTGATTAAAGAGTAGTAAAGGTCAATGATGACCAAAGGCTAAAGGATTGGTAAGAATTGCTCTACTATTTTACTTCTCTACTCCTCTATAATAATGTTGATGAAGCCGTGAGTGGCATTGTGTGGTATGGTCCACTTATGGTGGCGGTGTTTACTTTGTGTCATGATATATGTGTTTACCATGTCCTTGAAGGCAAATTTGATGAATATATGAAGGAGTGGTTATGATAATCACTTTATGTGTAGCTTGTACCTAATCTTCTATTTGAGTTGTGAATCTAGCTTATGTTACCATTGTTATGAGCATGTGAAGGGTTGTGTCATATCATGTGTAGGTGCTTCCATGTCTTAGGTGATAATGGTTGATGATCCCTACCCATGTACCCCTATGTTAATGTGTGAATAATTAATGATAGGAGTCTTAAAGTGCTCTATGTAGTTAACTTGTTTCCTATGCTATTGTGTGTTGTGTGGTCTAAGCTTGAAGAGTATTGTGGTCTAAGAGGGTGGCTGCCTCGGTATGTTGTTGATAGCCATTATGTGATCATGTTGAACAATGTACACACATTCACACTTTATGCATGCTTACAATGTAGTAAATGTTTATAGTGTCTAAGGGAAATGTTGTTCTCATATTCACTAGTGTCTACTACTATGCATGTAAAGTATATGTATGTGAAGTATGTTATGTATTTCCTTACTTAGGATGACTTGATAGGTGTTCTATTATGGGCAAGGGTATGGGACCTTGTCTATGCATTCCACATGAGTACTGTGATAGGATAGTTCCTAGGTTTGGTTTCTATATGTATGAATATGATGTATGAACATGTGTGACTTAATGTGCTTTGTGAAAGGTTTGCTCAAATATATGTATACACTCACACACATGAAAGATGATCTAGTTAATAGAGGGGCCTTGAAAGGTGTGCCCAAGAATACTCTATAACTAGATAGGTGCTTGAATATGCTATAAGCATATGAGGAATGAATATCTCAAGTCTATGTTTTATGAAAAACGTAATTAAAGGCTTTTCAATAAAGGGAACTTAGCTTAGCACAGAGTAAACTTGACATTGAGAGGTGTTGGTTTTCCTTGGAGGAAGATTCACCATTTGTCCCTTGTAGAGTGTTGACTTCCCTTTGAGGAATATTCATCTATGGGACCACATGAGGTGTTGACTTTCCTTTGAGGAACATTCACCCATGTTTTTCTCATGAGATGAGGCCGCAATAACCAAATGGTATGTAGAGGGAATACCTATCTCTTAGTTCCATAAACTATGCTTGCCACATAAGATCTAGCAAGTGATATCACATAATATGCTAGGATATATGTTAATGTTCTACCTTGGCTAGGTAGGAACACCTTCCATTGGTGTAAGGCTCTAAACACCAAATTCCATGTTTAGCACCCATGGTCTTCGTGTCGGTTAAGGCTATAGTTTTCCTAAAGTAAAATGGACAATGGAAATAATGGAATAGGATCCTAACTAGGATGACTTAAGGAAGGCTACTTATTATAGGTGGAAGTAATGATCCCATCTATACATTGTACAAGTGACTCCTTATGAAGTCTTAGGAAGGTGACTTAATGTGTATGATTATGTTTATGTCCATATGCATGACTTTGTAGTATTGGTCTACTTGTTATGAAGATGTGCTTGATATGAATCTATATGATGTGATCTTATCCTTATGTGCACTATGTAGGTCTAAATGACTATATGATGAAGGACTTGTATTGACAAGAATGAAGTTGGCTCTATTTGTGATGTTGATGTATGAAGTGGTATGGCTTGTGGTCTCATGAAGGGTCTACTAAGTATATGTGAGGTTATGGGGCTTCATATATACATTGCACTAGTAGATTAAGATTGGGATTATGAGTAAGGTCTTATGAGCAACCATGTGAAGTAAAATAAGTATATGTGCATAATGTCCTTTATGGTTCGGCTTAAATATGTCTATGTTGTGCTATACTTCTATGATAGTATGTGTTGACTTGTATAGATGGAATGTATGTTTCCTTGTGGCCTTAATGTGATGCATTGAACCAAGTATCACTAAAGGGTTACTTGGGAAGTTAATGAACAACGGAGAAGAGGGTTCACTGTTAAGGAAAAAAAAAGGACTTACTGTAATGTGCCTTAAGAATGCAATAAATTCTAAATGTGATCATATGTGATGTTTGGCATTTGAATATGTTTATATGAAGTATATGAATGATATAAATGTTATTGTTTAGAGGTTTTATGAAGATTTACTCAAAAAGCCAAGCAGTATTATTTCAAGAAAATGTCCCTTTTAAATGCATGTTTTTACATGGTTGCCATACTTAGTACATTCTTGTGCTAATCCCATTCTTCTCTACTTTTTACACAAAGTGTAGGTTATGGATGCTTAAAGGATGTCTTGAATGGTGAAGAGCTTGATATATGTTTCCCAAGCTCAATGAAAGGAATCCTTAAAGTTCAACGATGTCCTGCTTATGTCTTAAATGTAAAGTCTTTAAATATTGTATAGTTATGTAATGTGTCTTATGGGCCGTGTCCCTAATGTACTGTAAAGTTGTTGAGTATAAGATGGCAAAGAGACTTAAGGTCTATAAATGTATTATGGCTTATGTATATAAGATGAAGTTTCTAGCATATGATGTGCTATGAAAAGTTTTAAATTTGTTGCTAAATTTACTATGCCAATGCGATGAATGATAACTATGGGCTTGTATAAGACCACCGAGAGGTCAAGTACGCCGTGTTACTTCTAGGGGGTGCCCCCCCGGATGTGACAAACGTGGTATCAGAGAATGAGGTTTATAAAGTGGTCTTAGGTTCTAAAAGTCTCATATTGCAACGTCTAGTAGAGTCTTGTATCATTGGTGGTGAGTCGCGACACATCAAATGGTACGAGAGGCTATAGGACCATAGATTTTTCCTTCTTCATCATTCTAATGACTTGCCATAGAAATTAACTCTATAAGGTCGCTCTCTTATGTTTTCTTGTCCGGTTATCTTTTAGATGTAATTGCTTGAATGAATACCTTGAAGAACTGCTTTGAAATCGCCTAAGGTTTTTCTTACGTTGTTCACTGTTTTTCAGTCGTAGGGTTTACAGGTTAAACATGAGTCTAAGTCTTAGGAACTGAATATTGACTAATTCAAATTACGCTAAATAACTTAATTTAATAAATAAATTATCTAATTACCAAAATGCCTCTCCTAAATTGACTAAAAATAGGAGAATATTTGACTTATTCAAATTGTGAAATTTTCTAAGGGTCTCGGTTTTGACCAATTTAATTAATTAATTAAGTTGCTAATTTAATTAATTAAGTGACCTAGGTTACTTACTAAAGTACCCCTAAGTCTCTAGGACCATAACTAACCCTTTTGGACCATCCTAGGTTAGGTACTAGGATGTTTCTTTAGTTAGTTACTCGGCTAGTGTCACCCGGTTAGGTCTTAGGATGTCAGGACCAATAGTTAGTTCATTTTAGTTAGTCCTAGGTTAGTTAGCTAGTTAGTTAAGTTAGTTAGAGCCTAGCACTGGTTAGGAAGCTCGGCCCCACGTGGCTTGACCCGACGCATGCCTGTCCCCTAACCGCCCTAACCGAATCGGTTGGGCTTTGTCTCTCGGCCGGTAGAGCATGTGCTTGCACATGGGTTGCCGTGCACTTTCCTAACCGCGCACTCTGTAGTTGCACTTGGAAATTTCACTTCCTTGTCCAAGGATCCTCACTATGTCCTTGGGCACTGCTTAATCGACATGATCATTTTAAATTATCATGTTCTATGGTACCTAGGCTTGACACTTGGATGCCTCTACCTAATGTGTGTGTAAAATATAAGAATTTTAGCTTAGGGTCTTCATTGCAGGTACAATTCCTAAACAAGCTTTGTTTAAGTTACTTGTTAATACGTAGAAATTGGCTAACACCCTTAATCCAATATTCTTTAACATGCCCAATATTACTCAATATTGGGCATTGGGATGCCTATGTACCCCAATACATATTCTTAAAAACTAATAGGCTCTTCACTAGACAAGTAAATTTTCTGGAATGTTACATTATCAAATACTGAAGAATGTTACAGTGAACTATGCCACTTTACAGTGAACTAAGTTCAACTTCACAGTGACCTCTTTTAACATGCAACCCTCTCACAAAAGGTTATCCTAAGACTCACTTAAGTGAGACGAAGATAGACCTCCCATACACCCTCTCTAACCACACCTAAATGATCCTTAAGACTACCTAAGATAAGATCATTCTCACTTTATTTGCTAAACTCCCAACCTAGAATTACTCTAAGACTCACCTAAGTAAAACATGAAGAGACCGCCCATACACTCTCTTCAAGCCTACCTAAGCAATCCTCAAAGTTATTTTAGATAAGTACTTTTTCATTAACATTCCTTTATTAACGTCATTATGTTCATTAAGTCAATTAGAAAACATTCATCACTTATGGATATTCACATAATGGTGTTTAAGAAGACCTAGGTCACTCACACACTAACATCTTCAAAGCCAAATCGTGCAATGTCTAGATAGTGTCTCATTCCACTACCTAAACTTCATAGTACTTATACAACTCTAGCATGTATCGCACATGATGATAATAGGCAATAACCGACATAGACAATACTAGCTAGGCAAGGAATCCGGAATCATAAACCTACTCTAATGGAGGGTGTTCTAATTGCCAAGGGTAGAACTAGCACACATCCTATGTAGGCGCATGGTTAAGGAATATCAAGATCTTTTATGCACTCTAGTCTCATTCTCAAGTAGAGATACATTGTACTCTAGTCTCCTTCTTAAGTAGAGCTACCAAGCATAACATATTCAGTCTGTGCTAGACCTTATTCTCATAGAGTAAGTTCAATAAAAAAGGGCATATGAAAAGGTACCATCTCGTAGTCATTACCTAGTCATAATGCACCTATCAAAGATGGGTCCACTAGGGCTACCACTCAATGGTCTATAAGGATATCTCATTCTTAACCTTCTCTCTATATAGAAGGTTCTACATATTAGTCATGTTTAGAAGGGAACCATCTTAGGTCTACGTGATCCTAGACTTTCATTCAACATTCATCCATACACATATAAGACAAAGGTGCCTAAGCCTACTAACTCAAGATGTTCATATTCATATCGTACATGTATGAAGTAAGGGACACAAGTCTACCACACAAGACACACCATTGACTTCACTTTATCACATATAGCATATCATTCTTTAAGTACATGGGAATAATCATTATCATCTTTAAGTCATCCTATACACTACTATACATCATCAATATAACCACAATATAACCACAATATACTCATATAGCCAAGTAGAAATAATCATGCATCAACTCTAAGACTACACACATAAGGACATAGTCATAATCTAACATGATCACCTAACATAATAAAATAGAAGAACACATACTATCACCCTAATCACAATTAGATAGATATGATCATACGTTACATAATTCAACTATACAAATCATCATTATATATCAACTGTAACGAGGTGGATGCTCGATAATATTCCCGCTGTAACAAGGTGGATACTCGATAATATTCCAATATAATCAAGAATAAGAACCTAAAATGGAAAAACAAATATATGAACCACTTATGGGGTGGATCGCCCAACAAAACTATATGTTAAAGTCTTTGATTGGCCAATCAAAACACATAATCCACTTATGGGGTGGATACCCAACAAAGTAGGAATTTTGACTGTGACATCGTTAAGAAACATGTATGCCTAAATTGCTACACGACAAACGTACTAAAAACTAAATTGACATATATGCACGTCGCGATTGTGATTCTCTCTTTAAAGACAGAATCATCGAGGTGAATAACTTAATTCATTCACATGAAGATTAAAGACACTTTTGCCTTCCATGACAAACTCAACAAATTTAAGTTTGTTGTTGACGTTTCCAATTGTTAACAAAGACTTGTAACAATTCGATAACTTCGACTATCAAGGAAATATTGCGGGTCACCAACATCTTTGTGATGTGATGAACTCGATGATTTTCCCTTGCAACACTTCTAAGTTAGTGTCACTTTTGATCATCTGTCGATTTCACATACGATACTGGCTTTACTCATACTATCACCTGCAAAGCTCGACACCAAACGTTAGTATCGATGATGAAGTAAAGAAATTGAGTCACTTGGCTTATCGAGATTAGGCTTTAATGAGCCCAAATGTAACTTTGATTATGACTTGCCACTAGCGACCCTCTCACACATTGTTTTCTTAAAACTTTGACATAATATGTCAGCGTTTGTCTTCAACATTCCTGCAAAATAAAAAAATTGTTTAAAAATCTCTTGAGGCAACATAGAGATAAAATGAGATGGAAGGTTTTCTAAGTCTTGTTGATGAGGCCACGATGGGTGCAAATGACGCTTTTTGACACTCTTGATGTCTTTATATAGCCATTTTGTGACTTCGATGTTCCTGCATCCAAAGAAAAATTCTTAGTTTGAAAGACTGATTTGTGTTGATCTTGTCTCCACGCTCCTTCATGCGGTTGGCTTACACGGTCGCCCGTCCTTTGTAAGACAGTCTTGATCTGTCTCAGTCTGAAATATATTTAACTCTAGTAACTTGCTTTATTAATTCTGAGGTTGCTCATTCTGGAATTTTGAGGCCCCTCCTCAAAACTCTGTCCCAGTTTGCCTCGATAGTATAAGATTTTTAACAACGGACATGGTTGTGTGGAATTCTTGAGATCATCTCAAAAATTTGTCCTAGTTGCACATTTCAACATGATTCTCCATAAAATATCATCTTGGAATTTTGAGATTCACCCAAAAATCTACCAGTTGCATTTTGGTATTTCCGTGTTGACTTGTTGAAGAAGTCCATCTTCAAATGAATTTTTGAGATCCTCTCAAAAATTCTGTCCCAGTTTCCATTATAAAGTGAAAAATGGAAATCTTACTGGGTATATGACCGAGCCATTGTGGCGCCTACGTATCCCGTTGGAGCAGGAATCAGGTCAAACGTAGTTCCCCTCAAAGGTTAACCGAAAACAAGCTGGTATTCTCATTATTCTCAGTCATTTTTCTTGTTTCTTTCAATAAATTTTGATTGGGAAAGTAATCTTTGAAAACTTTGAATGTTCAACCACTAATCAACACAAATCAGTTTCGAGTACCTGACAAAGAAAAATAACTCAAATAACAAATGTGTTAGTTTGTGTAGGTAGTAGGTAATACAAGATATCACACACAAAGCTGTAAGCACACAAAAGTCGCTTCATTTGAAGAAAGACTAGCCCACACATATAAAAAAAATGATTAGATAGACAGAAATTTGTCTCTCTGATTTTTAGCTTTGTGAGTCAAAATGTCGACCTGAGACGGGACAAAGTCGATTGATTCTTCTGGTTTTTTTGACTGAGATGTAACTCAAATTCTTTGTAAGAGTTGAAAATATAAAATTTCTCAGAATGGGGACCGAACCTTGAAAGGCTGCCTACGTATCTCACAAAAGAGAATTCAGGTCCTACGTAGTTCGACCCATTCTTGAATCTTTCATATTTTTTATTTTTTTTTTGATATGAGAGTATTTTTTTTGAAAAATAAAGTTCGAGTTTATTGGGAGACTAAAGACTCGAAGAGTATTTGGACGTACTTTCGATAGTGATTTGATATTTATGCTTAAGGAGTTCTAGAAAATAATTTTCGAGAATGAGTAGGCTAGAATATCTCCAAATGAAGCAACATAATCATACAAACAATTATA